>JACGCN010000062.1:0-210204 GCA_014905825.1 Lyophyllum atratum | reverse complement strand
TCTTGCTGCCTATCCCGCCAAAAGGTGAAATATGTGCGGATTGAACCGACCCTCAGGCCTCAGGCGCGAGTTTAGCCTTGGATAGGATGCATTTGAGCATGTCTTTGTCTCGCGCCATAATCATTAGGGAACCTAACCACTAGATCCTCCAACAAACGGCTTAAGATCTCGGTCAGGAATGACGTTGGAGTAAGGCGGGCGAGAATCCCCTGTGGCGTGGCACAGTCAGCAAAGGAAAAAGAGGATCATGACAATCACACGTACCGCACAGTATCCCTTCGTCTTGCCTGCATGTACTTCTTGGATTGGGTTGACGTAGTTCTCCTACTCGAACAATTCCTTTCTAGACCTTGACTTGACCAGGCCTTTTCATCGCAAGGATGCGCGATCGCAACTGGAGTGATTGACGTATCAGTAATGGAACATCCAACAGAAGAAGAGTACTCAAACCTTTGACAGAACATCCAGCCCAGCCCGGATGCGCTCCAGACTCGTCTCCTCCCATTCAGCACAGCCCCTACTTTCCGCCAATGCAGCGCCGTCTTCCATTGGCCAGATTGAAAGCCTCGGATACTCAGTTATACCACCAGTCAAGGCGACCATGAAACCATTGTGATGGGTGGGGATATGTCTGTTATCCGGTGGTAGAGGTGAAGGAGGAAGTCCGAAGCCTGAGCATGAAGAGCCTAAAAAATATGTCGACATTGGTCGACTGAAGGGAGAAAGATATCTTCACGCATGCACAGAGGCCCGAGGAAGATCACAAGAAGTTGGATAGCAGGTGAGGTGATTCCAGGTTGCGACGTTGAGGGTTGCCAGTGGCCATGGCTGTCACAGTTGAGTGCTCGTCGTCGTCAGCAGCGAAGAGAGCTTCTAACCCTAACCTTATCTGGCATGTCCGACATCTCCTCTCACATTCTCAGGAGCTCCAACTCTTCCTCCTCCGACACGCCGAAGTATCTCTTTGAATCCAATTGCGAGTCTAGTCGTTATGCCCTGAAGGCAGAACTCGCCAGTAGAATAATCTATGACGATCCTGCCGTGTTGAGGCATTTGCGCACTCACCAAGTCAACGACAATCTCGTCGCTAGCTGCGCAGCATCCTTCCAGGCCACTAACGCAGACGACATAGAGACTCTGAAGGTCGTGGCGGCAAGGGCTTCGAATAGGGAAGTCGAGGAGTTAGAGCAGTGGGAGGCCCTTCACAAGGCGGAGGAGGCCTTCGAGAAGGCCGAGGACACGGAGAGGGAGGACATAAGCGGTAATCATGGATCAGAGGAAGAGCAGGAAATGTATGAGCCTCTGGTACAATTTTTTTGAGACTTTCTACTCCTGTTCTCTGACTCTTCCCCATCACAGATCCGCTTGTTCAACTACATAGCCAACTTCGGCCAGGCTATCACACCTCGTACCTTTCAGAGGACAGATACCATGCTCAAACCGCAGGAGTCCCATACATTTGGCTTCCAAAGCTATAGTCCCGACATCATTATCAGCCGTGTGGGGTAAACGCGTCCACGTCGAAGAAATGGCGCGATCGAGACGCTTTTGGCGAAGTCAAGCCTTCGAACAAACAACGACCCAAGCCTGCGACGGCGGGCACCATACCCAGCATCGTGACTCAATCTGCGGACTACGCGCGTCTGTTCATGTCATGCCGGCCTTTCATGCTTTTCTGTGTTGGAATCCTCATCTCCGGAACAGAATTCACCGTTGGGATTTTCGATCGCGATGGTATCACGTTTTCCCCGCCTACGACATGTTTGGAGATACTCAGATGTTCATTCGCGTTGTGCGTAGTATGGCGTGCAACCTGTCCATCCAAGAGCTAGGATCTGACCCTACAGTTACCGTTTTGGATGATGATGAGACCCGGAGGCTCAGCGGCATAAGTGATGCTCGCCAGGTGCCAGTGTCCCTTCCGCGGTGGTCAGATCCATCGGCAACGACCCTCGCAAATGGTGCACTATTGGGCCTCCGATTTGGACATCTCTATCGTTGTTGGGCCGTGGTACTAACGTCTGGCGTGTTCGCGAGTATGTGGAGGAGGTTGACAAGCAGCCATCATGTATTCGAGGGAATGAGATGGTCTTGAAGACGGCGTGGCGCAGCAGTGCCATGACACCCGAGTCCGATATCTACATGTCCATCACTCAGCCTCCCGAAGGATTGGCCAAGTTTGAATGTGGTGGTGATGTTTATATTGACGGATACCGCATGACTGTTCAGAATCTGCGCGGCCACCCTGTCCACGAGATCGATTCCCCGACGCCCGTTCTCCACCGTCTCATCCTTAGTACTGTCGGACGACCGCTCTGGGAGTATACAACAGACCGTGAACTGCTCGTGGGCTTCCGCGATGCCCTCAAAGGTGGGTGCTCGTTAGTCATCACTCACAACACTCTCTTACCGCCGCTCAGCCCACAAGGATCTGTGCGATCAAGGCATCCTGCACCGTGACATCAGCGCGGGTAACGTCCTGCTCACCGCAAATCCGAACGCTTCATTCCGAGGCTTCATTACCGACCTGGAGTTTGCCCGCATCGAAAGCTCGTCCCTCGCCCAACCACTGACCGTCACGAGGACTATCAGTCCCAAGAACAGATACGACGATCAGGGGCGCTTCCTTTACAAAAGACAGGAGACAACCAGTACACACACGAAGTTTGCATCAACGGTTACGGTTCAACGGGGCGCGAATATGACGGTAGGTTATCTCAAATACGGGATTTTTCTTCAGTGCTCAAGGCATCAAATAGGGCACTGCTCAGTTCATGGCCGTGCAGATTCTGGATGCTTCCAGCGATACCGTACATCAAGCGCGACACGACATCGAATCTTTTATCTGGGTACTGTCATACTGCGTGTTGCGCAGTCTCCACCGTCGGGCTTCCGATCAATCCGCGCCGCAAGACGCCCGGGCCCAATTTGTCGCTCTTAAAGTCATTTTTAGCAAAACTTTCAGCCAAACGACTGCCGAGGACATCGCTCAACAAGGCAGAGTGGCTCACGTGGTCTGAAATTTCCGAAAAATAGTGCGGTCGAAGCCTTAGTCAAGAATTTTATGAGCGCCCCGCTAGTCAATCTTTTCGCAGCTCTCCAGGGCCTTGTGCACAAGGCTACCGACCCCTTCCATCCAACCTCTTTGACGCATGATGACCTCCTTGCACCGGTTAACGATGCGATCGCGTTGCTGCAGTAGTCTGCAGTCCTCGACAGTTCCTTGTTCAGTAAACCTACGTAGTCGTAGTAGTACATGTTTCCTCGTGTTTGATTTGTCAATGCGTTTATGTATACCTATGGAATTCTTTTATGTCGCAAGTCTTTTTATGCGCAACTCAAGTTGTGTTTCTTTCGGAGTGCTTGTGTAAGTGCTGGGCGACCATTCCGAGTCCGCCCTTGAGTTTCGCTAGTTGAAACGAGACATGTATCTCGATCCCATGAATGTGTCCATAATAATGCTCAGTTGCTATTCAACCTGAAAGCTTCATGAAACTCAGTTGTATTTTGAGATGCTAGCATATCATTTCCAACTTGGCGACTGCTGAGTCCCCTCCTGAAGTCCGTAGATCCAATCACACAATGGCTCGTATCCGGGCCCCGTACTAAAGACCTCGAGCCAGCTCGCTGTTGGAGAGTTTCAGTGTGACATCGATGTTATAACCTATCATCAAATGTTGAGCGTGCAGAGTCTAGAGAAGCTAGATGACGGAAAAGGTTCGGTACGGGTTCACCCCTCGATTATATAAGCCTCACATTCTATTCTTCGTCCAACATCACTGGTAAGCAAGATTCGCCCAGCCCACGCATCTTGACTCTTGGGATATAGAGGTGCACTAAGCAGACCGTGTTTCTGTCAGACGTCTACGAAAGCCCCGGATCCGAATAAATCCCTTGTATTTTGCTTTTACTAGGCAGGCTTCAACGCTCCCTCAGGCGAAATTCAGATTGCTGTAATCTGAACAGACCGAATTCTATAGGTACGGGTTAAACAGCCTGAACATTTTAACTTAGTTAACTTAGAAACTAAATGCATATAGATGATGGAGTCTCCGTTCACAGACCGACTCAACACCTGTTATCACGCCACAGATGCCGAGGTTCCCAAGATCCGCCAGATCATTGCCGACTTGCTGAAAGAACGCAAGCGTATCGAGGACAGGATAGAACTCTTCGAAGTCCTTATCAAGGATCTCTATCCCCAGTGGGATAAAATCGACGAACACATTGAAGACCATCGCGCACTCATTGGTGGAATCCATCAGCTGCCTGTGGAACTGATACGCACAATTTTCTGCTGGTGTCTTCCTCCCAGGAACTCTGCAATGAGTTCAAAAGATGCTCCATTGGTATTGAGTCGTGTATGCAGCACATGGAGGCAGATCAGTCTCCTCTACCCGCAACTCTGGACATCACTTCATATTCAGGTTCCAGTCATCCGTAAAAAGGGAGAGCGTGACTTGCTGGTGCGTTATGGTGAGGCGGTTACTGCGTGGTTGAAGCGCTCTGCTAGTCTTCCCATTTCCCTCTCATTCGTAGAGGAGGAATTTCCTTTCCTTCCGGCCAGCTCGACGTCGACGCCAGGCTTCTACCTCCTTGAGATCTTGCTTGGGTTCTCAGACCGCTGGAACCATCTTAACTTCAAGGTCTTTTACAGTTCCATAGGTCCTTTCGCTCGTCTGAAGGAGCATGACGTCCCGTTTCTCAAAACTGCTCAAATTGAGATCATAAATCCTCCCCATGACAGCGTAGCGGATCTTTCACCTTTCACCTTCCTTCGCTCACCATCCCTCCGCAACGTCTTCCTTTGGAACTATACATCACGCGACTCGCCGCTTGTCCTTCCCCTACAGTGGAAAGCACTTACGACCTTTGTTCTGACATCAAGGGGGCGGTACAGAGCCGCTTGTCTGAGCGTGGATGAGGCGCTGACTACTCTAAATGAATGTTTGAGCCTCGTCACATGCATCCTGCATATTCAACTCAATCCCATAGACAGTTTGATGCAACCAAATAGGGCTCTGGTTAGGCTTCGTCATCTACGGGAGCTGGGAATCAAGCTTCAAGTCCCTATGCATCTTGTAGGCGGCGAGCAGATAAAAACCTTTTTCCAGATCCTCGACCTTCCTGAGCTGCGCCTCTTGGAATTGACAGGAGCTCAGAAGATCCACCAGTTACCATTTGTACCTCTACTCAGCCGCCAACACAAAATCGACACCATGGCGTTTGATGTCGAGGCGAGCACCGTACAAGATTTGGTGGAATGTCTCCACATGACGCCATCCCTCAAGCGACTATACGTCAATTCCTCGTTTACCAATCGCCCAGACCCTTGGGGCGTTTATAGTGACATGCCACCGGTATCAGATGAGGATGGGTTGGAGGAGGGTCTTCCAGAGAACCCAGTGCCTAGCCTTTCCACGACCTTCCTCACCCGTCTTATCCCAACTCCTTCGATGACAGAGATAATCGTATGTCCTCTGTTAGAGGACATAGAATTTCGTTTCCCAGAAAACTCCGATGTTACGGACGACTGCATACTCCGATTCATTCTATCTAGGACAATCCTCGCCCCTCAGGGTATCACGCGCTTAGCGCGAGCACATATCACCTTCCAGCGTGACATGCAGCGAGATATCCATGCCGATCTGGCGCCAGCTATTCAGATGGGTCTTGACCTCCATCTTGGATATGACAACCCTGCGGATCATGCACCTAACATATACCCTACATTCTCGCCGCTCAGAAATATCGAGATTTCGGCGTTCCCACCCGATGAAAGCTTCAGCCCTCGGTTTTTGACATATCCTGGTGACGCGCTCAGACGTGTGATTTTCTTACTCTAACCATCCGCTCCTTCATCTTCCATGTCTATATATCTTCTTAATTTCATATTCCCAAGACCGTGCCGACATCGGAAACCACCTATAAATTAGCTCTACGGTTCTGAACGCCGTTGTATTACCTTTTTGTTTCTTGCTTTGATTATAATGCCTTTCCTTTGTTCCAATCCATCCGCTCGAAGTAGGGGGCAAGGACCTGCAAGTGTGGCATTTTCAATACCTCAAAATGCCGAGAACGCGGGACCAGATTAAGAGTGTGCAGGTTGTATTGGAGGCGGAGCTTACAACCCGTCTGAATAACTGGCACAAGGCCTCGATGCCTATCCCGCCAAAAGATGAAATGTGTACGAAATTAAACGTACGACATTCTGCCTTTGATAGAATGAATTGAGCGTGTCTTCGTCTGTCACGCCGGAACCACGAGGGAACCTAACTACCATATCCTTCATCAAACGGCTTGTAGTCTCGGTCAGGAATAGCGGTGGAATTAAGGTGGGCTAGAAAACCCCTGTGACGTGGCTTCAGCGACAGAAACAACCGAGAAACGAAAAAAATTACACGTACGATACGTTATTCTTTCGTCTTCTTTTTTAAATTAGCGTTGGCGTAATAATTTCAATAGCTCTCCTACTTGAACATGTCCTTCAAGGAGTTGACCGGGCCTTCTCATGGCGAGGGATGCACCAAATCTCAACTAAAGTGATTGACGTATTAGTAATGGAACGTTTAAGAGAAGAAGTCCTAAACCTGTGGCGGAACCCCAGCCCAGCCCAGATGCGGTCCAGATTCATCTCCTCTCATTCAGCACGTCGCCGAATTCCTGACCCATGCAGCGCCGTCTTTCACTTTTCAGACTGGAAGCCTCGAGGAGTGCAAATTTGATGTGACTGGATCAGAACACCAGCCAGGGCGACAAAAAAAATATGGTGATCGGCAGGGAAATGTTTGTCATCGGGCAGTAGCGGTGAAAGAGGAGGTCAGAAGCCTGAGCGTGAAGAGCCTCAAATAATGTTGACATTGGACGATTAGAGGGAGAAAAGCCTGAGATATCTTCGCGAGATGAAAGTATTCGTCAGGCGGCGCGAGAAACCAATTGCTGAGCGCGAGCAGGTTGTTAGACAGTGAGTGAGAGGTAATTATGATGTGGCGTACCGGTTAGGCAGAGTCTTCTGACTTCAGATAATGTTCCCGCACGTTGGTAGATATTGGCCCGCAGCCTCGTAGCCAGGACTGTTCGTAGTGGACGCGTCGCAGGGCAAACCCTCAGGTTGAGACAGTCTGAGGAGGTCAGCAATGGCTTGGGAGAGAGCCATTACATAGAGAAATGAGGGAGAACACGATGCTGCGTACGAGGGACGGTGCTGTTTGGGTGCTGTATTACTGTACCAGTAGGCTGAGCGTGACTGGAACTAGAAGCTGTAACTAGGATGTGCGTGCATAGAGAACTGAGGAAGATCATCAGGAATTAGATAGCAAGTGAGGTGGAGTCCAGGGGTGCGACGTCGAGGGGTGCCAGGCCACAGTGGCTGTCAGTGTCACATCGGAGGAGTGCTCGTCGTCGTAAGCGGTCGCGGAGAGCTAACCCTAACCTTATTTCCTGGTCTTCATATTGAACATGTCCAACATCTCCCCCAACATTCTGAGCTCCAACTCCTCCTCCTCCTCCGACACGTCGAGGTACCTCTTTGAATCCGATTACGAGTGTAATCTTTATGATAATCATGCCCTCAAGAAAGAACTCGCCAGTAGAATAGTCTACGACGATCCTGCCGTGTTTAGGCGTTTGCGCACTCATCAAGTTAACGACAATTTCGTCGCTAGCTGCGCAGTATCCTTCCAGGCCGCTAACGCAGACGACATAGAGATTCTGAAGGTCGTGGCGGCAAGGGCTTCAAATAGAGAAGTCGAGGAGTTAGAGCAGTGGGAGTCCCTTGACAATGGCGAGGACACCGAGAAGGAGGAGGTAAGCAGTAATCATGGGTCAGAAGAAGAGCAGGAAATGTACGAGCCTCTGGTACGATCTTTTTGAGACTTTTTACCCCTGTTCTCTGACTCTTCTCCATTACAGGTGCGCTTGTTCAACTACATAGCCAAGTTCGGCCAGGCTATCACGCCTCGTAACTTCCAGAGGACAGATACCATGCTCAAACCGCAGGAGTCTCATACATTTGGCTTCCAGAGCTGCAGTCCCGACATCACTATCAGCCCGTATGGGGTAAACGCGTCCACATCAAAGAAATGGCGCGATCGGGACGCGTTTGGCGAAGTAAAGCCTTCGAACCAGCAACGACCCAAACCTGCGGCGGCGGGCACCATACCCAGCATCGTGACTCAATCTTGCCGAATACGCGCGTCTCTTCATGTGCTGCCGGCCTTTCATGCTTTTCTGTGTCGGAATACTCATCTCCGGAACTGAATTCTGTGTTGGGATTTTCGATCGCGAGGGTATCACGTTTTTTCCCGCCTATGACATGTTTGAAGATACTGAGGTGTTCATTCGCGTGGTGCGCAGTATGGCGTGCAACCTGTCCATCCAAGAGCTAGGATCTGACCCTACAGTTACCGTTTTGGACGATGATGAGACCCGGAGGCTCAGCGGCATAAGTGATGCCCGCCGGGTGCCAGTATACCCTTCGGCGGTGGTGACATCTGTCGGCAAAGACTCCCGCAAGTGGTGCACTATCGGGCACACGATTTGGACATCTCTGTCGTTGTTGGGCCGTGGCACTAACGTCTGGCGTGTACGTGAGTATGTGGAGGAGGTTGATAAGCAGCCATGCATTGGAGGGAATGAGATGATCTTGAAGACGGCGTGGCGCAGCAGTGCCATGACACCCGAGTCTGACATCTACATGTCGATCGCTCAGCCTCCTGAAGGACTGGCCGAATTTGAATGCGGTGGTGACGTTTGTATTGACGGCGACCCCATCACGGTCCAGAACCTGCGCGGCCACCTTGTCCACGAGATTGATCCCCCGACGCCCCGTTCTACACCGTCTCATCCTTAGTACTGTCGGACGTCCGCTCTGGGGTATACAACGGACCTGGAACTGTTAACTGGCTTCCGCGACGCCCTCAAAGGTGAGTACCCATTATTGATGAATCGCAACGGTCACTTACCGCCGCTCAGCCCACAAGAACCTATGCGATCAAGGCATCCTTCATCGCGATATCAGCGCGGGTAACGTCCTGCTCACTGCGAATCCGAACGCTTCATTGCGAGGCTTCATTACCGACCTGGAGTTTGCCCGCATTGAAAGCTCGTCCCTCGCCAAACCACTGACCGTCACGAAGGATATCAGTCCCAAGACCAGATACAACGATCAGGGGTGTTTCCTTTACAAAACACATGAGACGACCAGTACACACACGAAGTTTGCATTGACGGTTACGGTTCAACGGGGCGCGCATATGACGGTAGGTCATCTTAGATATGGGATTTTCCTTTATTGTCCTCAAGGCATCAAATAGGGAACTGCTCAGTTCATGGCGTGCAGATTCTGGACGCTTCCGGTGATACCGTACATCAAACGCGACACGACATCGAATCTTTTATCTGGGTACTGTCATACTGTGTATTGCGCAGTCTCCACCGTCGGGCTTCCGATAAATCCGCGCCGCCAGAGGCCCGGGCCCAATTTGCCGATCTTAAAGAGATATTTGGCTCGAGCTTTAGCCAAACGACTGCCGGGAAGATCGCTGGACAGAGGCAGAGTAACTCAGATGGTCTGAAATTTCCCAAATATGGAGACCTCGAAGCCATAGTCAAGAATTTCATGAGCCCCCCGCTCATCAATCTTTTCTCAACTCTCCAATACCTCGTGTACAAGGCTTCCGACCCCTTCCGCCCAACCTTTTTGACCCACGATGACCTTCTTGCACATGTTCACGCTGCGATCGCGTCGCTGCAATAGTCTGCAGTGAGTAAACTGCTACATAGTCGTAGTGGTACGTATTTCATCGTGTTTGATTTGTGGATGTGCATGTATACCTATATATATATATTTCTCTTGTGCCACAGCTTTTATATGTGCGAATCAAGTTGTGTCTTCGTAAATGCCTGTGTAAGTGTTGAACGTTCAAGAACGACCATTCCGTCCCAAGCAAGGCGTCAAAAGCTGATCATGCGAGGAATCAGGAAGTCCAAGCTCTCGTAATCCAGAACAACATATGTGCTCACACTGCGCATTCCGCACGCTAGCGCCACGTTGCGACACCACCGAGGTCTCCGACACCAACCAACTCCGCCCTTCGACTCAAATTTTCGAGGAAGTATCAAGATACTTATGGTTTCGGACAGGCTCATTGTGATACGAGACATACGCGAGATTTCGGACAATCTCACACCGCTGTGACGTGCGACGTCCGAATTGACCGAAATGCTACAGTATCAGAAAGGAGCAGGCTAAGGTCGCATCTCACGAGTCAGCAGGAAGCAGCGATGCCAGCTCGACTTCAGAACCACCCTTTCCCGGCTGAGTGTCCCTCAACCTCTTCACAGCCCTTTTGAACAATACGAAGATCTCCTTCTGGAGCCAGTCCTTCCCTCTCCACAGCCCGAACTTCCGCTCGTCGGTACGGTCGCTCCTAATGCGGTGATCAGTGTCGACCGCGACGACGATCGCAGCGAGGATGCAGAAGATGGAGGCGAGGGCGGTCGAGGAGGAGATCATGAACATGATGATCATTTGCAGGCGCGCGGCTTCTTCGACCGACGAGCCTCCGAGGATGGCACCTGTCATCATTCCGGGGATGGAGATGATACCGAGGACACTGGGGGCGTTTGGGTTGGCTGGAGAAGGCGAGAGATGGGTAGGAGGACCGACCTCATTTGATTGATCACGGGTGTGAGTGCCAGCCGTAGGGCCTCGCGGGCTATTGGCTTGCATGCCTCCATACGTGAAGCTCCGAACGCCAGACGCATTTCTACCTTATCTCTGTTTTCCCTGGAATGAATCAGAAGGAGGCGAAACCAAGGACCGCGACCGACGAGGCTTACTGTAGCTCCCTGAGCACGAAGCTTACGCAAACGACGATGCTTGAAATGGTATTACCGCATAGCATACCAAGAATGGGGACTCGAAGTCTTCTTCAGTGTTCCTCACAGGACGTCGGTAGGATTGTAGACGTACTCTACTGGATCGGTTCCCAGAATGGTTGCACGGACATTGCGAATTTTGATCCTATGATCGAGATGGGTATGGTGGATCCCAGCATGCCAATGAGCACGGAAGGAAACTGTGATAAGGGCCGGATTCTACTTCACATGCAGCGGAGAACTTGAGCAGTGCGAACGAACCATGTATTTATATCGGCGTTTTGACTTGTTCGCCACTAATCGTCGGAGTGGGTAATTCAGTACAGAGTCTAGAGCAGACAATTCGATGGGCACTGACCGATTTCAAGGGTCCCTAGGAGGTTCAATAGGACTGACAAATGAGATATCCATAAATTGGAACTCAAAGACGGAAAAAACATTACGCACATGCGATTCCAGCGACGGCCCACTGGTTCTGTGTTCCAAATACCTTCTGGAGAAGGGCGGCTGCGAGGGATAGCTGTACAACACATCTCACGGCGGCGGTGAAGAGCGAGCGCTCAACGCCTAAACCAAAACAAGCGGAGACGAGGACATCTAAGAGCACAAAGGCGAAGCCTAAGCCAACATTCGTCCATCCTAGATCAGTCGTCAAGGCTTTGCTGCTCGACATCGACGCTGACAGGACCGTTGGTCGTGATTCGAAACATTTGTACTTGCGGTACAGAGAGGAACGTGCACAATGAGGCTCGTGATCATGCACTCTCGTAATGGGTGGGATTGCAATGTCCGTGCTCTGGGAAGAAGCTGTCCGATCTGGATTACTTTTCTATTCTTCGCAGAAGAAGCTGCATGGTGATCGCGCTTCCGACTCTATGTTTGGAACTTTTCCCGGGAACAGGATCACCTGAGCAGGTTACCTTCCCACCTGGTACAATCAAATGCGTCGTTAATTATATCATGTGTGAATTTAGATCTGTGGTATTGCTCCTACCTATGCGCGAATAATCAATATCGGGGGACGAAGAAGGTCCTGTAGTGGGCACATTATAAGCGATATGCTGAGGGTTTCGAAAATTTAACAGCACCGACTTAGTTATAGCCTTTGCAGATCGAAAAAGCTATTGAAACGACGTCATGTTCGTGTTCTATGAATATCCGTGATAACAAGAAAATGAAAGGCGGTGGTAGACAGACTTTGATATATATTTCAGGTGTTCCCACTTAGAAGCAACGGCGTCCGCTCGCCTTCAGACGTCTCAGAACCGCTTCGACCCCAACTCGTCAGCCACAAAGAAAGGCCCTTATATGAAGAGACGATCCTATCCTGCGCCCATTCCTTCGCTCTCCACATCCCAAACGCCCGCTCATCGATCCGGTCGTTTCTCACCCGATGCTCTAGGTCGACAGCGACGGTGATCACGCCGATGGTGGTGAAGATGGACGCAAGGGTGGTCGACGAGGAGATCATGAACATGATGATCATTTGCAGTCTTGCAGCTTGCTGGACGGATGTGCCGCCAAGGATGGCACCCGTCATCATGCCCGGAATGGCGATGATGCCGAGGACGCTGGTGTGCCGGATTAGTGTGACGTAGGAGGCGTTGGAGGAAAAAAGCGAACCTCATCTGGTTAATTACGGGTGTGAGCGCTAATTTGAGTGCTTCACGGGCTATTGGTTTACACGCCTCCATTCTGGAGGCTCCGAACGCGAGGTACATTTCTACCTTATCTCTATTCTCTCTGACAACAGTTAGCATGCGGTGAGGCCAAGGGCCGTGAATCGGGTGGACTTACTGTAGTTCCTTGAGTACATAGCTTACACAGACTACAATCCCAGAAATGGTGCTACCGCAGAGCATACCAACGATGGGAACTGTACGCTCTATTCAGTGATGCTGCGAAGGAGACAGCTGGGAATGTGGCCGCACTATACTGAATGGGTTCCCAGAATGGCTCGACAGACATCGCGAATCTGGTGCCAATAATAGAGATGGGTATAGTGGATCCCAGCATGCCGACGAGCACAGAAGGGAACTAGATGAACTGAGGTCAAGTTCCTGCGTAACGCCGCTGAAAAACAAGAGGCATGAACCATATGTTGATATCGTCGTTTGGACTTGTTCGCAACTACTCGTCGTCGAGTATTCAGCGAAATTCCGTACCATGGGCAGTTTAGAGGATTGACTTACCAATTTCGAGAGTTCCCAGGAGATTCAGCAACACTTCGAAACGACACGTCTATGAACTTCATGGGCTCCAATCTTGTTGAAGATAACTTACACGCGATGCTTCCGACGGCCCATGGGTTCCTTGCCGCGAAAACTTGCTGTAAAAGTACGCCGACGACCGCTAGTTGGAGAACGCATCTCACCGCCGCGGTGAACAAAGACCGCTCGATCCCTAAACCAAGCGAAGTCGAGACAACGACATCGAATAGAATGAAGGAGAAGCCCAAGCCAACATTTGCCCAACCTAAATCAGTTGTTGGGGAATTCCCATCAGACATAGATGCTAGGCAGTTCGAGTCTCGAGAGAATCTGGAGTGACAAGGGAAACAAATTGACAGTGACAGCTGTACGAGTACCAAAAAACTACTCTGGGATGACATCAAGCCAGAAAGGAAGACGCCGGACCCGGTAACTAATTTAGCTAGCCAATCGCAGCCACCCAATTGTCAATAAACGCCGGACCGCGCTCCGATTGCGACACGTTTTCAACCTTGGACCCGTCCAACGTTCAAATTTATTATTGACCCTCCAAGTTCGTTTTTCTACGCCATTTACTGCGCCACCCTACAGCTGGGAGTACTACGTGTATTTTTCCAGTGGACCTTGTGTTGCTCGCCCGATGACATCAGTCACATGAACGGTTGGCGGAGCCTCCGCGCCGCCTTCACCATCGATCTGAGCACTTCTGTTTTTGAGGTCTTGTTCTCAGCAAGAACTATCATCTATGGCTGCTGAAAGACCCATACCGGTGTACAGGGACCTCACGGCTCTGTACGATAACCTTGGGACATCGCTGAACCATGCGGTACGATGGAACAACCTCGCGGAGGAATTTCAGAAGAGGTTTGGACGGAAGCCTGCGTATATCGCAAGAGCACCGGGACGTGTAAAGTGAGTTACAGAGCGATAACTCATATCTTGTGCAATACTGATGATTTGACTTCAAGCCTGATAGGTTGGTCACTCGGTACTTAAGATGGGTATCGATGCGCGATGTTGACTTGCATCGCCCATCCCAGGCGAACACATCGACTACGCACTATTTGGTGTATTGCCCGCAGCAATAGAGCGCGACATCTTAATCGCATGTGGCCCTCGACCCGTTCCGGCTTCGTCACCCGTACAAGAAACACACCACTCACCCGGGAGTGTGATCGCGGAGAATCTGCATGCAAAGTATACCCGGCAGATCTTCGCGCCCGCTAGGAAGACGTCGCTGTCAGACGAGGTGGGTGAGGATAAGGTGCATGTTGAGGGCTGGCACCTCGATATCAATACCAAGGAACTGAGGTGGGAGAGCTATGTCAAAGCGGGTTACTATGTACGACTCTTCCGCTTCCACGGTTCATGCAATCGCTTATCTTATAGGTTATATAGGGAGTGTTGGAACACTACTTCAAGTCTGATATATCCACGGCAGAGACGGCGAAGCACCCGATCCCAGTGGATCTATTGGTTACGGGGTCAGTCCCAGCGGGCTCTGGGCTGTCGTCGAGTGCGGCCATGGTCGTTGCGAGTACTCTTGCATTTTTAGCCGTGAATGGAAAGGTTTGGTGTGGTGTGTTTACTTCCGTGAATATCCTTCTCAAAGCAATGGCATCTAGCTCGATGATCAGCCCAACAGCGTGACTTCCGAAGATGTTCACCATCTCACGAAAGGCGAATTAGTAAAGATGTCTATGGAGAACGAGAAACGCGTCGGTAAGGTATATCATACTGTGCCCGAAGCACCCGCTGACCGACTTATGATCCCGCCTTAGGCGTGAACAGTGGAGGGTATGTTCAAACGCGTCCCCTCTTCTAAAGTTTTCGTCTCACACCTCGACAGAATGGACCAAGCGGCCTCCGTCATCTCCGACGCGTCCTCCGCGCTCTACATCTCCTTCTTCCCCACTCTCAAAGCCACACCCGTCCCCCTCCCCGCCGGCTCCGTCTTCGTCTGCGCCAACTCCCTCGTCGTAGCCGACAAAGCAGTCGGTGCGAAACGGGGCTACAACCTCCGCGTCGTAGAGACCCTCGTCGGTGCCAGAGTCCTCGCCCGGGCGCTCGGCGTGCCCGTAGGCGAGAAGGAGCGGATAACCCTGAGGGAGGTGGTGGGGAGGCTTTTGGGCGAGGGGGAGGGCCGGGAGCTTGGGGTTGGGGAGCTGCGGGAGGGGCTGGAGAGGATGGGGAGGGAGGTGGAGGGTCTGAGACCGGGGGGTGCGGTGGAGGGGGGGGAGATGGGGGTGACGATGCGGGAGATGGTTGAGATGAGTGGGTTGAAGGAGGATACCTTCCATGACGTGTACTTGTCTTGGGTCGAAGGTGAGTGGATTACGTTCGGTCCCATGCTGCTCGTCGTGTCACCCGTCTGATGAAATGCCACCGCAGTCGAAGCGACTCGTTTCCAACTATACAAACGTGCCAAACACGTCTATGCCGAAGCACTCCGCGTCCTCCAGTTCCGACAGACATGCCTGGACGTCGCAGCAGCCTCAGCGGGCGAGAGCACCATACCACTTGAAAGCCTCGGCCGCCTGATGAACGAATCACAGACGAGCTGCGCAGAGCTTTTCGAGTGTTCGTGTCCCGAACTGAACGAGCTCACACAGTTGGCGCGCAACGCTGGTGCTTATGGTAGCAGACTCACTGGTGCGTGTTTCCCTCTCCCTCTCTCTTGTGCATGGCATTGACGGCATCGAGATAGGCGCGGGATGGGGCGGGTGCACGGTGTCCCTGGTGGCGGAGGATAAAGTCGAATCGTTCATTGAAAAGATTAGGGATACGTACAAGCCGTATAAGGGTTTAGAGGGTGAAGCGTTGAGTGAGGTTATTTTTGCGACGAGGCCTAGTAGTGGGGCTTGTGGTGCGTACCTTTTTGGCTTGCTTGGAAGAGGGAGTTGTGCTGATGGGTTTTTAGTGTATAAGTTTGAGTGAGGGTGGGTGTATTGTTATTGGATATTGTTGTTGAATGGATGGATTGTTGTTCGGTTCAGGGATCCAAGGCAGAAGGCGAAGGAGGCGCGTTCAGATGCATGTTCCCATTCCATTCGAACTTGGATGACCGGCTTGCGTAGGAAGATTGTGTGATATGTACGAGAAGGAGAAATCCCTCACCGCGCTCGTAATTCGCGGCTCCCGACATCGACCTCCATCAGTGTCTCTCACGAACACCGATGCCCTCCCTAGTAACCGTCTTCGACCCGTCTTGTGGAGATGTCCAATTGATGGTAATCGACTCTTCCTTGATATTCACAGAGAACTCAGTTGGGCATAGAGCCTTCGCCTCTGCAGCGCAGCTCAAGAACGATGAGGTAGCCATCCAAGTCAGTACCTGGTGGTCGGGGCAGATCTAGCAACGCCTGGACTTCGCCGCCAAGTCCCTGTCGATTAGTGGTCAAATCATCTCGTTGTGGCGTGCTGCTCCGAGAAGCCGCAGGCTCGAATCCTGCCAGGGACAATTTTTTTATGTCATGGAATCATGAAATTGATAGATGTCAATGAGGGGCTCCTAGGCCGACGTCTTGATTTCGAAGTACGTTTTTTTCGAAAAAGGCCATCGCTCAGCGCCCCAGACTCCGAATCCAACGTTTGTACACCTGATATACACATAATCTGCTATGAAGCTCTACACGACAAAACCATCCCAGCCTCCCTCCCCGCACCCTACACAGTCTCCTGCGGCCTCACAACCAACTTCATAGCACTCACCTCCCCAGCCTTCAACCTCTCCAACCCCCCCACAATGCCCCTCAACCCCCCGGCAGCACCTCCACTCTATTCGGCTATACCCACACACATTGCCGTCAAAACACACTTCCGCTCGCTCAAAGGGGGGACACGTACCTTGATCAACCCCTTCTCCAATAGCCCGCTCAACTTGGGATGGAGCACCAGGCCGAGCTCGCGTACATTAGGGAGCTCCCAGACTCCGTAGATGAACCCAGCCGTGACATTCTTTCCCTCCCTTTTTTTGATCTCATCTGGCAGAACGAGCACCAGATGCCCGCCCTCAGCGAGAAGGTCGTACCCCGCCTGCTGCGTCTCCGGTAAGGAAACGCCGTCGAAGGCTATCTTTAGGGGCGCGCTGGTAATTTGAGCGATGGCAGAGGCGAGGGCGGGGGTGGGGAGGTGCCGATCGAGGACGTGGGTTGCGCCGAGGGATTTGAGGAGGGCGGCGTTGTGCGGGGAGGCGGTGGTGAGGATGGGGGAGAAGCCGGATAGGCGGGCGAATTGGATGACTGCGCCGTAAAGGCATTACAAAAGAAGGACGAAAGAAAAGGGGTGGGGGGACGCACCACTTTGTCCTACGGAGGATGCACCGCCGAGGACTAATAAGGGCTGTCCAGCGTATTTACCCCTTGCTCCCTCGTCCAGGGGGATGGTGAAGCCGGCACCGTCGCCCTTGCCCTTGTCGGAGTAGAGCCCGACGGCGGCGGCTGCGACGGCACATGGCAGGGTCGCTGCGTCCTCGAAGGATACGCCTGCTGGGATCTTCCACGTCCACGCGTCAAAATTCGCGTAACACGCGTAAGGAAGGATGGCTGGATGTACCTTTGAAGTAAACTCAGCATTGACGAGGTTATACTGCTGGAACCCCGTCTTCTCATTCGACCACGACCCCTGATAAAATCTACAAATTACAGTCCCTCCCCATCAGTTCCCCACACCAAGTAGCACGCATATAACCTAAACGACGTACAACCCTATCGCCCTTGGAGAGAGCCCAGACACGCCCTCCCGAGTTCCACCACGACACCCGCGATGTCGTGTCCCAAGATCGCGGGTAGCTGGGGGGGACGGTGCCGATGCCGCCGTAGAGCTGGATCTTCCACTCGATGACGTTGAGCCCTGTCGCTTCGATGCGTACGAGGACTTCGCCGGGGCCGGGTTTGGGCGTTGGGTGTCTTGCACGGCGAAGGGGCCGGATTTCAAGGTGAGGAAGAGGGCTTTGTGGGTTCCTGGCATTTAGACGAGGATGGGTTGGTGGGTGGTGAAGCGTGAAGGTGTGGGTGGGAGAGGGTGAGTTTAAGTATGAGCTTGGGGTGGGTTTGTAAGAGTGGGGATGGGGGCTTACTCAGTTGGCGAACTTTATTGGGATGCCCGTGGTATCAGCGCCCGAAGTGGCAGCTGTCGACGTCGAGTTTAGTGTACGTAATGCCAGTCGTGGAGTAAAGGACTGACCGCATTCAGAAAGAAGGACGAAATTACGCTGTGGCTGAATAACGAATGAGAATCTGACGTCCACGTCCGTTTCGATAGGAAATTAATAAACCGACCATCTAGTCTCGAACCATTGTGCTTAGAGCGGAGAATCGCTGGCTGCAGACTGAGCAAATTCGTTCATATGCTTAGTTGGTGGACTTCTTGAAGTCCTGGTGGAAGTAGTCCATGATATCTTCGTAGGGAGCGATGGCGTAGTATATAGCGAGATGGCTAACGGTACGACGACGCCACAGCGGTGTGTCGCCTCGCAGTATCGATCTCTTGATGACCTCATCTCTCGCTTGGGGATAAGCGATGCCCGAAGATCTCCTCAAACCGTCCAATGCTGCGCTGGACGCCTCGCCCAGCGTAAATTCTTGGCGAACGATGCAACTATAGAGCCAGCTGAGGGAGAGAACACAACGTGGCGCTGAGATGGCGTGAGTTTAGAATAGATAAACAGCTACGAATGGTGATTTGCATGAAGGTCGCTACTCAGAGTAGCGACGGCAATCTCCTATGGACCGATACGCGCAGTTTGACATGGACATTTGACAGGGCTACTCGTGGACGTCACCGTCGATCGACCGGCAGTGGAAGAAATTGCCGGATAGGCGACTTATATGCCGCAGGTTATGCCGCAGGTTTGGGGGAGTATTTGGGGCGAAGGGAGTACGGCTCGGAAGTGAGGATCTGCGCTGCGGAGAGGCAGCATGGGACCAAGTTCAAGGCCAATGGAGCCCGTGCATATAATGATAGGCACCACCAACGCGTACATAGTTGCAAGGAGCACGTAACAAAGGCAATTTTTCAGTTCTCCATTGGCGATGCTCGTTGTGAAAGACGATTGAAGGCGATCAAGTGTACGATGGACGCGAGCCGACGCTACACAGGACACGGGTATGCACCATTGGCATTTGGCTCGACCGATGGTCACATGCTGTGCGATCCCCACGCTCAAGTCGTGCATGCTGAGGAGCATGTGGACAGGTTCTTTGACGTCCAGCCTCGAGGCGTTTTCCGCAGTAAGTCCAGGATAAGGCCGTCGGTCTCATTGTTCCGTGCGGTCTATGAGGGATAACAAAAAGCCTGTACAGTATAGCTCCCAGCTCCTCTCAGCGACCCTTTGAACTAGACGACAGCATTTGCTCACCAGGAGGCAGTCCATCATCTCGTCCGACTCATCCGGCAATTCGGGGACACAGACGCGATAAGAAGATCGAGGGGTAATGAAATCAGAGGTGTGCAAGTGCACACGTCGAGTTCTGTGGCAGTTTCTATACGATCCGTGTTCAACGAGGAGCAGGGTCTGCAGTGATCAGGAACCCGGACAACAGTGATCGGTGGTACCCGCAGCACGTGCTCATCGCACTTCTACCCGCTTCAGTTTGCCACTCAGCGGAGCTTCATCCTGACTCCTCCACTTGACATCGACCACCACCACGCACCCCTCCTTTCATCCTCGCGATGGCAAGAGATGCCTCACTGCTGACCTCGACGACGCCCACCGCCATTGCTCCCGCCAACGTCCTCATCGGCCATGTGTAAGTCCCCTTCCAGTCCTTTGATCGTAGATCTCCTCTGCTCACCAGAGGTCCTTTCTTCAGCCAGCTCCGCGATCTCATAATATGCCCCCGCGAAAGCGGCGTCGTAAACTACGTGCAACACCATTCCATCGTCGAACACAACCTCAACACCCCAACTCCGTACGTACGAGACCTCCCTTCCCACCGTAACCCATACATACCATGACCTCACCCACCTTTGGCTTCCCCTAGACGCCCCGCCCCCTCGCCAAGCTCTCTTTGTCCCGAACACCCTATGCTCCCTCCCCATCGAGGGTACGCACGACACGCTCCTCGCAGCGGGCGGTCAGGAGGCCGAGATCCACCTGTCTTACCACTCGCCCCTTTCCGCGCGCCACCATAGACACACGGGGGCAGTGTGGCAGACCGAGTTCCGATGACGGGGTCGATCAATAATTCGGTGCTGCTCACGAGCATGAGCCTTACAAGGTCCAACGAGAGCAGCGTGGAGCCCCGCATCGGGATCAGCAATAACGACTGTACGGTCAAGTTTATGACGTGCCTATTAGGGGGCAGATGAAGAGGAGCATCGATGAGGTGGGGAGTCTTAGGCTTAGTGTGCCGGTGAACCATTGTGCGTCTATCTTTCACCTTGATCTCGGTTGTCCTTACCACCCTACCCTACCCTTACCCGACCACAGCATCCATTTCACCAGACGGACGGACACTCCTGTCGGTCGGCGATTCCGCCAAGGTGTACCTCCATCGGATGACAGGCGGTGCCCGCATCACATTCTCCCCCATCGCCACACTCAAACTCCCACCCCCCCTCCCCCTCCTCCTCCTCCTCCTCCTCCATGACATACACCCCCTCCTCCCTCACCGCGTCATTCTCCACGTCCTTCTCCTCTGACGGGTCAAAGTTCGCCGTGGCCTCGCAGGAAGGGGCTGGTTGCGGTGTGGGACGTGCGGAGCTCGAAGCCGATGAAGGTGTGTTCAGACTGAGAAGAGCCGGATGCCCGGGGGAGAGGAGGTGGGGGAGGAGGTGGGAGTGGGGGTGGGAATGGGGGGGCGAGTGGGTGGTTGGTGGATGAGATATTTGATTGGGCGGGTGGGAGCTTTAGAGCCCCCGGGTGGAGTGGTGCGGAATGTGAAGTTTGGGGGGGCGGGTGATAAGGAATTAATGATATTTACCGAGGTAAGCCAAATCTACCTTCCTTGAGTTGATGTATCCTGTGCTGACGCATTGCAACAAATAGCACACCTCCCTACTACACGTCGTGGACGCGCGCACATTCGAGACCGAAACAAATCGTCAAAGTCCCCGCCGTCCGCGAACGACCAGCCCCAACCCCAACACCCCCCCATCCCCAGCCTCAACCCCCGCATTCACGTCCCTATTCGCATTACTACAGACTCGCCCGGCCCTCCGCAACGTCCCATACCCGCCTACATCCCTCCTCCCGCCCTCTCCCCGCCCCCACCTGATAGTAATACCCGACAACCCCATCAATCCCAGTCCCAGTCGCAGGCACACATCCTCCGCGCCCTAGGCGACACCTTCCGTATCCCCTCGCCCTACTCACCCCCCAGCTCGATCTCCGACTCGACGTGGCGCGCCCTTCGGATGAGCGACCCCGGTGATATACTGGTGATACCGCCGTTTGGGGATTCGGGTATTGAGGAGGATGTGCAGGCGCTGCTTGGGGAGCATGGGATTCGGACGCGGGGGCAGGGCACCCCCTCGAGAGGAGGTGCCGTTGAGGAAGATGGGGAAGAGGGGGATGGGGATAGGAATACGGGAAGTGTGCATGCGGATTATGAGTACACACCCCGGCCGACGTACGAGGCGGCCGCAGGAGGACGAATCGAGGTGAACAGCCGGAGGGACGATATCGAGGTGGACGAGCTCGACTCCTCAGACTGTCTCTCCTCCCGCACGCCCTCCCGCACGTCCTCGCCCGCCCCGAAGGGGGAGCAGCAGCAACAGGTGGTGTATGTGGAGGACCTGGATGTGGCGGGGGTGTGCTTTGATCCGAGCGGGAGGTGTGTGTATGTGGCGACGGCGGAGAGTGTGGGGGAGTGGAGGGTGGGGGGGGAGAAGAGGTGGTGGGCGGGGGGGGAGTGGGTGTGATTTGGTTTGGGGGGGCCTGGGGTTTTGGGTTGCTTGGTTGGGCTTGGGCTTTCCCGTGTCGTCGTCGTCGTTCTCGCATTCTCTATCACTCCACATTCGCTGTGCGTCTGTGAACGCACCCCTCTCTGCCTCATGTCTCTATCTCTGCCTCTCACTATCGCCTCCCGTGTCTTTCCATGTAAAACAATGTACACCTACTACCTACGTTCCCCCGCATTCACAATTCACGATCCATCGGACACCTCCCCTAGCTAGCTCCTCCCCCCATCGTTTATTTCTCGTCTATTTAAAAGCACTTGTAACAGTACCAGATGTACATGTAGTATCAATGTTGTTGTACTTGTACTGTCGAGTCTTCGTGCATGTGTGATTGGGTTTTGCTTGTCACATACATCCTCATGCGTAATTCAATTGGGTTCATGTGAAAGCAGTTGAGTGTATACTGTACATATTGCAACGTTTCGACAGGTGATGTACAACAGAACTGCAATGATAATAAGAGCATGAGACTACACACGGGACAAAACAGACGAGCCGAGACAAACAGGGAGACAGAGACAGAGACAGCAGTAGCGACGTGGACAAATGAAGTAGCAGATTGGGGGTTGTTGTAGTAGGGGCGTACAAGACAGGACTGGGTTGCGAGAAACGACAGATGATGGATGATGGTACAGACGTTGGTTGAGTTGCAGGGAAACAGAGACGGAGCTAGAGGAAGAAACACAAAGGATATACGCAGATAAAACACATGAACACAGAAAAAAGATGTAGGTAGCCACACAAAACATCATGAAGGGAATGGAGGACGGGGAAAGACTCAATGGAGGTACTTCTCGTTGAGCGCGTGAACTTCCTTTGCGAGGTAAGGCCAGCTCAACGTCCGCGCGAGTTCTCTCCGCAGATTCTCTTCCTCCTCCCCAGCGCGCGCCTTGGCGAGCTTGATCTCCCACCCACAGAGATTATACAGCAGCCGCATGTTGGGCTGGATCAGCACCGACAGCCTGCGCGAGCGCACGATGAGGTACGCATCGACGAGCGGGAGCCCAAGGTGTTTCATCACATATGCAATCTGCAATCCCAATCAGCATCGCCAAGAGCCCTGATGAAGGAGACGAAAACTCACAACGACAGTCGCACTTCTAGACACCCCAACACGACAATGTACAAGCACCTGACCGCCCTCTACCCTCGCCTGGTCAATCCAATCGCAAATCGGCTCAAGCTGCGGCTCCAGCGTGTCGATACCATCATCGCACACGCCCTTGATGTCCAGAACCTTGATGCGGCCCTCGCGCTCCTCGAACCATAGGGACCCCTGTCCGGGACTCTTGCCTTGCACATAGTGCGCGCCCGGCGGCCCTGGGTGGTGGAACGGCGAAGGCAAGGAGGAGTGGTACGGCCCTTGCCCATGCCCATGCTGGTGGTGTGTCGGCGGGACAAGCGCGCACTCGCCCACCGAGACGACATGCGTGATACCCAGCGCGTGCAGCATATACGCATTCGCAGCATGATTCCTACCAAGCGACATGTCAGTCAAGGTCAAAAGGCCTAAAAACAGAGACTCAAACCACTTACAGATTCCCAAGATACAAAAACGGCAGCACCCGACTGGGAAAACTCCCATCAAACCTCGGGTCGTTGAACCACGACTGGTGGTCCCCGATCACACTAGGCAACCACGGGCTCGTATTCGCCCTCGGGCGTCCCGTCACAGCGACCATCGGCTGCGTCTGCTGTGCCGGCGGCGTCCCCGAAACAAATCTCCCCTGGCCGTGACTCTGCGACGGCACCACCATAGGCGGGGACCTCCCCGGCTGTCCAGGCGCTTGTGCAAATGACACCGACTTCGCCGCTGGCCGGCCCATCATAGGCGCTGGATTCGAATTCGAGTTCGAGTTCGTGCTGGGTATCGGTGGAGGACCCTGCGGTGGCCTCGGCGCACTCCTCCACCCATTCCCCATGACACTTCCCCAACTCCCGTGCGCCCCCGCCACACGCTTCCCATTCCCGTTAACCGCCTCCGCCTCCTGATGCTGCTGCTGCTCCCCCGCACCAGCCCTCTCCCTCTCTCCCTTTCTCTCTCCCTCCCTCTCCCGCTCCCTCTCCCGCTCCTTTTCCCGCTCAATACGCTCTCTCTCCTTCACCCTAGCCCTCTCCGCATCCTCCCTCAACCTCGACTCCACCCTCCTTAACACCCCCAAATCCGCATGATACACAAAGAAACTGCGGCGCCTCGCCACCTGCAGCTCCAGGTACGCCTCCGGCAACGAAAGGTGCTTCACCGCCATCAGAAGGCACAACGCCGGCACGGAGGACTCGGTGTACCCGTCCGCGGAGTACAGCAGCACCTTGATGGGCCGGGTGCGCGTCGTCGGGGCTGGGGGCGGGACGGGCGTGTGCACGGCGGGGGAGGTGAAGGAGCGCGTGCGTGCGGACGGGGAGGGTGTGGTGGGTAGGGGGGGTGGGACGGAGGACGAGGACGTGCCGGGGAAGGAGGGGAAACTCGGCATCAGGGCAGTGACCGAGCTCCAGCGGCGTGCAGCCGCGGATCCGGTTTGTTGCTGGGCGGTGCGGAAGCTGGTGGAGGTGGCGGAGGGCTCGGGGGTGGTGGGGCGATGGGGTTGAGCCACTTCTCTAAGAACCGTATGACGGGCATGAGCGCGTTCATCGCTGCCTGCGTGTTGGTCGGCGAACTCGGGAAGGGCAGGTGTATCACGGCGTTCGCATTGGGCGGCGGGCGGGCTGTATACTCCTCGTCTCCGCCTCTTTCTCCTTCCCCTTCCCCTCGACTTTGCCCTCGTCCAGCTCTTCTCCTTCTCCTTCTCCCCGTCTCCCGCCCCTTGCTTTTCTTTCCCCTCCAAAACCCTATTCCCCCAAAGCACATCCAACATCGTCAAATGCTCCTCCGCCGCCCTCAAATGCGCCCCAGTAGGGAACGGCGCCAGATCATGGCACTCGATGCATATATCATACCCATATCCCTTTCCGGATCGTTCGTCGCGCGATAATTGAACGGGTCATCCGGGTCCTCCTCCCGCCCGCTTTCCCCTCCCCGCCGACACCGACCGCGCCCGAACCCGCATGTCTAAACTGGCTGGGGACCTCTGGGGCCAATGGCACGTCGTCGGAGTTGCCGAGGAAGACCTGTCCCATGTGGGGTATCCAGCGCGGAGCGCCGTCCTCCTTCAAGTTCTCGATGAGGGTATTGTTGTTGGGGGTGCCGGTGCTACTGGAGATGGAGCTGGTGGTGCTGGTGCTGCCCGTGCCTGTGGAAGAAGGCCCGACACGGATGATCTCCGATGCCTTCGTCAGATCCCGCATCTCCTCCTTCTCCCGCTGTGCAAAGTCTACCGTGTTCGGGTCCCGCTTCCGGGTTGTACAGCGCAGGCGCTTGAGCAGAGATTCCGATGGGGTGGCAGTGGTGGTGGTTGTGGTGGGGTCAACGTCCATATCCGTGTCCAGCTTCGCATCAACCGACATGCCCTCCCCTCCCGGTCCCGTTCAGTGGCTTCTACATCAACAACATGCCCATCCTTGCCACCCTCCTTGCCACTCCCCTTGCCACTCCCATTCACATGGGTCTTCCCTTCGCCACAGCCTGCCCAAACGAGGCAGCAGCCCCAGGCACCCCGCCCCCGCAAAGCCGCATCACGAGGTGCGCCACCGCGGGATCAGCGCGCCATCTCAGGCGCCGTCGCACCGAGTCGAAGACGTGTACTGGAGCAAGTCCGGGTGCTGCATGTTTACCCTGCCCTTGGGTGTCTACGAACGAAAGCACAGCGAAGGGTGGTCAGGGCTTTACCTCAGGGATATCAGGATGCATGTACGACGTCCGCCATTTTACTTTGTCTCGGGAGCCCCCGAGACGCGCTACGCGTCCTCCACTTTCCTGCGGACGGCCTCGCGGAGGCGGCGGGCGAGCAAGAGTGCGTTGGGTGTTGGGCCTTTGGGTGAGTAGACTACGATGTCGGAGAGTGTGGCGTATATCGGCTGTTGGGGGAGAAGTGCATGTCAGCGGGGGTAAGGACGGTGATGGAGGGATATGAGAGGTGAGTATGTTGGGGTTGTAAGGCACGCCAGACGCAGTCATGCCTGTGAGACCAGAATGCCGCGACTGAGGCTGCGAGGCGTAAGCGGCGAATATATGCGCGTAGACACCGCCACCACCAACCGAAATATACGAGCGGAGGGGAAACAAAAGAAAGAAAGAGAAAGGAAAGAAGAAAGGACATCCACCTGAATCCCGAAATTCCTCAACGAGATCCCGTCCGGCACCCGCGCAGGTACAACTCCCATCCCTGATCTTCCCCGTCCCCGTCCCCCTCTCCCTCTCCCTTCCCGTTCCTCCCCCATTACCATCCTCACGCCCCACACCTTCAAGGCCGCCGACACCAAGTTGAAGCTTCGGCCGCTGCTTCGTGCGGCGCAGAATCTCGGGGGCCGGAAGGTGCACGTTAGGAGCGAGGTCCGGGCTTGGGGGCGTCTCGGGCTCTACTTCCGTTTCGGTATGTGTACGTGAGTGAGTTTGGACGGGGGTTTGGGCTCGTGGACTTGGGTCTGCGGGATGCCGTTCCGTTGGGACTGGGCGTGGAGTGGCGGCGGGCTTGGGGGCGCTGGTGGGTTCGATGGTTGGGGTTCGGCTCAGGGGCGGTGGTAAGCACCAGTTTGGGGTCGGTATTCGTAGCTGGCGTAGTAGGTTGCGTTTCGCTGCTAGGGAAGGGCGCATATAGTTAGTTAGTTAGCAGTGGGAGTAGTGAATAAAGCCGTACCTGTGAATGGAGAAAAGGAGAAGCTGCCGCAGTCACTGCTCCCCGTCGTCTTGAAGCTATAGAACAATGCACCTTGTCAGAGATTAGAAGGGACAGAGAAGGGTGGGCATACCTCGTGCTCAGCCCGTTGGAGTCCGGAAACGACGGGGGCAGATTCGCCGTTTGTATGGGCGCGGGGCGGGCAACGACTGGGTGCATATGTTTCTCGTCCGCCTCCACCGACCCAATCTCTATTCGTATCGTATCCTTCTGCCCCGGTGCGTCCACGTCCATTGCATCCCCCGGTACAACGTCCACCCTCATCCCCTGCCCCCCTCGTCGTCTACTCCCACCTCCACCTCCACCCCCATACCCACATAACAAGCGGCATCCTCATCCTCTCATCCTCGTCAAAATCACACTTGCGCCACTCTCGCTCCCGCCTTCAAGGCCTGGTGTCCCTAGCCCATTTCCCATATCGCCAAAACCCCCATCCCGCTTCCGCCGCAGCACCCCCAGCTCGCGCGCATACTTCTTCGGCTCCGCGTCCAAGTCGTCCTCGCACACGATCCATACAAGCCCACGGTATCGTGGCACACGAGCGCCCTTGCCCGTCCCCGTCCTCGCCGGTGAAGACGCAGGGAGGGGGAGAGACCCTGTGACGGAGAGGGGGCATCGCGCGGGCGGAAGAGGAGAAGAAGGTGTTCTGTGCGTGGTTCTCGCCCTCGAGGCCGTGGAGGAAGGGGAAGAGTACGCTGTCTGTGGGGTGCGCGAGTATATGCTGTAAATGAAGGTGCGCGAAGCGCGGCAAAGACAGGAGTGGCACGGTGTCTGTGCCTGCGTTTTCGATAGTGGTATCGGGGAGGCCATAAGATGGCTGGGGGTCGTGCATATCGTGGTGGTCGTCGTGGGCGTCGTTCATACGACGTTGGGTTATTAGGGAGGGGCTTGTGTGATGAGAACAAAGCCTCGTTGCGTAGCCGAGACTCTTCTAATGCCGCCTTGTGATCGCGTCCGTCTTAGATAAGATCTCCCCCAGATCCCCCCGTCACGCGATCAGTTTCATACTCCAATTCATTTCCTTCCACCCAGCAGTGGACTCGACCATCAAATTGTCTATCTTCTACTACCCCCGCTCTCCACATCCCTACAGTACTCCACCCCCATCCCCATACACACGCTCACAACCAACGATGCTTCCATTATGAATACAACAACGGTGACACACCCATCTCCTTCTCGACTTCCCCGCAACTCCCCGGACGCGCATGACAGCGGCGTTATGGTCATAAGATTCGCCTCGCCCCAAAAATTTCTATCTTGTGCCTGCAGGATCGTGTCATACGTCTTTCCAGTGTCGAACGACCTGCCGTATTACCCTCCCATGACATTGACTACCCACAACATGGAGGGCTCATCGTAGGGACGCTGCTATACTTACACCCACCCAATGATCCCATCGCACTAATAGAGTTCTCCGTCTCCGTCTCGTCCTAGATCAGGAAATGTCAAGAGGTCCGACCCTGTGGTATACCCATGCAACATGGAGAGCATGGAGCAACGATCTTCTCCGCAGTTCGAAGGCACTTTACGAGTGGATCAGATAAGATAAGATAGTGTCGTGGGACGCACCTCAAAACTTCACAGAATCATCAAAGAGATGGCCCAGCTTCGAGAATCGTCGCCGCCAACCAGAACCCATGCATATCGTGGCCCCAAGTACCGGCGGGAACACCTTGTCCCGAATGACGAGCCTAGGCGAGATCCCCGATCGATCAGTGGATGTATAATACAGCACTGAATTTGAAGAAATCAGACATGGACCTGAAATTGACGTGGTGTCTTCGAAGTTGAACTGCGCGGGGAGGGAGGCTATCATCTACGACGCCAGATGTTTTGGCTTCACATGGTGGACTCTGGACGAGCCGTGTACAGCGCAGGCTGAGTCAGACGGATGTCATATTCAATACCGACTGCTGGGCGCGTAGGGTTACAGGCGAGTTAAGCGCGATTGGGGAGTGTACGCGGCGACATCGTGGATATCGCGATCGGAAGACTCTGGGGATATTGTCAGGCGCAACGGAAGGAGATCCAGCAACACGTTCCCGTGATATCAGGCGCGCGGTGTGAATACAGATCGAGACGCGATCGAGGGAGTGTATTGAGAATTTGGAGGAGGAGATTGGTACGATTCCTGATATATTAGAGGGGACTCGTTGGTCTAGGATGTACGTCCTGACCACCGAAGCGCAGCATACGATGTGGACGGCTATGTTACTGTAATCGCTACGCCCTCATCTTCTCGTGGTTGTGGTACTACTAGGACAAAGCGAATCAACTGCGACTCTTGGACGGGTGGTGCGGTAAGGCCCAGTCGACGAGACGATTAGAGTGGACGTGCGTGGTGGTCCAAGAGGCGAGAAATACAAGCCGGAGAGGGACATTGAATTCGTGCGCAGCTAAGACCAGAGATAGTCGTGAGCCCGCGATGATGACGCCCTTCGTGGTTTTACGCAACGTATCGTATGGACGAGGCAGCAACCAAAACGGTATGGACACCCAGCCGTGACAGTGGTGAAGCCCTGAAGGCCTGAGGACTCTGCGTACATACATCCGGGACTCGTTCGTTCGGAGTGCCGCTTTTGAACACTGTCCTGAAACCTTCCGAATCCCTCTACCAAAGTATGTTACCAAAAACATTCACCATGTGGATATATGCCCCTGCAAGGCTCGAACTTGCGACCTCAGGATTGCGTGATCCAATCACGTCATATTTCTATGAGACCTGCGCTCTAGCCAACTGAGCCAAGGAGGCGGTGCCTATATGGACCAGCCGATCCCCAACTGTTGGAGTTGATGGGGTTGAGCGCGTAGGTGTGACCGAAGGGAAGGCGAGGTTCGACCGTTCACGACGAGTCGTTCTGTGTGGACAGGGATGTAGTCAAGCCAGGGAGACGCGAAGGGTGGGCAGAACGTTGCGGGTGACTATAGTCGTAGTACTAGTCGGGCGGGACTGAGTTATGTCGGCGCTACGGTTATACATTGATTCTTTCGGGATGCACTTTGAAGGAGCCTGATGCTCTTTATACAACATATACATTTCCCAGTGCTAACAAATTCACGACCAGAGCTGTTGTTTCTGGCTATATCCAGCGTGCTGGACAGTTTGTCCTTGTGCATTATCTAAACCGGAGCAGCAAACATACAGTGCAACGAAGCTGGAGACACTGACAGGTGTTCCAAACTGGATCACTCAGCATGAGCACTTTCAAGTTTCAGCAGCTCGCATATTTCTCGGCCTTGACCAGCTCATTGACTTCGCCAAACTTCCCCTCAGGAACCTTGAAGGTGTTCCTCTCCGTCATCAGCGGTGAACCCAACGACATTGGGCAAGACGCAGCTGGTATCGTTCCCTTCGATCGAACGGCGCCTGGTCCTGTAATCGGAATCCCAGTTGGCCGACAACCAATTGAGATACGACGGGCCGTCCCAGACGCTCACGCCTAAGAACCGAGGAAGATACATTGTCAAAGAATGGACAGCTTTTCAGATCTTCGACTTACAGGTTGCTCCATCTGACGAGCCACCTCCACCAGTCGACGTAGTGCAGGTGTCGCCGTAGGTCCTCCCGAGCCACCACCCCGTAAGGGGCATGTTCTGGAAGCGCACTGACCAGCCATAGCCTGAATTGTAAGGCCAATAGCAGCACGTCCCTTCGGCTATGCCGGTGCAACAGCCGTAGGAGCCCACGCAGGAGCGCGAGGTGTATGCGCAGATGTCGGCAGCGGAAGCCTGGAGCGCGAGAGAGGCGAAGAAAGTAGAGACGAGGGTTAATTTGAACATTGGATGAGTAGCTGGGATGAGGGAGTAGAGTGCTTGCCTGCGCCTTCTTATAGGTCTGAGAAGGGGATGAGGTCCTAAAATGGATGCATTCTTGGATCTTGGAGCGGTACGGGCAGTGGATATGTCAAAGCTTTCGTGAGGCACCGCAGACAATGGTCTGGTATGTCAGGGGGGTGAAGTCTGGCGCCTAGGGGATGTCAGGCCGTATTCAGACATGCGAAAGTATCACTCGTGATGTCCTTGAATAGGGCGTGATAGTGGTAGCGCTTAACGCTCGTCTCGTAAGGCAAGGTACGATAGGTATTGTAACGTACCAGGGACCGATGACCCAGCGCCTTGAAAAGCGGTCAAATTTGCATAGGCGGCTTCTTCCAACAAGTACATGTTTTCAGAGATGTGTGGACTGAAGCATCACGTCTCTATCAGCTGCAAACAGATCTTCGCATCTCCTCGACCTGTCTAGCCCCAAGTTGATGACCAGCCTGAGTTATGACTTGACACTCCGATAGGGCGTCTATCAGAAAGAGAATGTCCCGAGACAATACATCAGAAGGAATCCTTCACCCGGAAGGATAGACAATGGGAATTCCGTATTCCGTACCTAGGTATGTAGTCACCTGGCGCGCGAGGATGTCAAACCTCTGATAAAACAGATGCCAGCGCCAGCTATTCCGATTGTAGTCCGAGGCATGGAGTGAAAGTCGGTGGACCCAGAAGATATCACTTGTCGAAAACGGACCGGAGCCAGACCAACATCATGGCGAACAGTGAACTGTCAACCTATATTCGAGGTCGATGGCTGCAAGCATATGCGAGTCTGTAATTCCATTCGTCACATTATCTGTGCAGGTGATTTTATCTTACCAATGACAGGATGAGCCAATTGACCATGTCCATTTGAACCACTCCCAGGTTGGCGGGAGTGGACTGTAGTTGGCAAGTTTGCTCGGAGGAATTTGCCATTTGTTTAGGGTGGGCCAAAAACAATAACAAGTTGCCCATTCAGAATGACGCCAAACAGGCTCAGGCGGCCGCTATGGCACATGGTTTTGACTTCTCATTTAACTACCCACCGCTGCCGGCTAACGGGGAATTTTCCCGGTCAAACACGCGAGCCAGTAACGCAACCAGTTTCAGCGCTTTGACGTCGTCAGTACTTCAACGCTGCGTCGTTCTGGATCCGCATCCTGACTCGCCTGCACCTAGAATCTCAGTATTCCGCATACTAATCAACTAATCACGTCCTGCTACCTTTTTTCCGTTGGTCTTTTCTTTTGATGAACCCATCTTTTCGCATTGCAAAGTACTAAACAAGTGGTGAAGAATACGAGACCCAGAGCGCTTTAGAAGAAATAGTGTCCTTGCACGCGAATTTGTGCATTCAACAGTCACTAGGACTTGCTTCGTCGTCGTTGTAGTCTCTGGCGTTGACACCAAGTCCACGACTGGCAAAAGCTGCCCAAAGAAGGCATCTGTTGGCGCCTCTGTATCGGGGCGTCAGCTTGAATTATGGCGTCACGAGCCTGCACGACTAAGGATATTTCGGTAAGGTGGGTACTACTAGGATGAATCCCAAGAGATTCATACATGTGGGATTGCACGGCTGCAGTGGGAGGGCATCAATAAATAGATGCAGGAACACGATATTGCCTTCGGTGCCGTCGGGATTTGTGGGTGCGGTGCCAGACCACCCGTGACTCAAAACGAGGGCAGCGTAGACGTTGTGCAACATGTTGGCCCAGACTTCACCGATCTATTACAGAACAAATTTATTTAGGTCTGAGTGAGGTGATTTGTGCGTTGCTCACCATGGACTTCCTTGAGAGTTTTGAGGCCTGAGTAACGAAGGGGGTTGGTCAATCTGTGGGGCCAGAAGCTAATGAGTTTAATGCTGTGATAGGAGTACAGCAGATCTACTTGGAGGTCGAATACGGATGACTGCGTATCCCTTTAGGGTCGTTTAACACGTATTGGCCCAGGACGTAATCGGCTACCGCATCTGAGGTTTGCTCGGTCCACCTACGACACATGTCAGGGTACAATTCAAGCGTTGGAACGAAGTGGATTTACTCAGCCATGGCATCAGACCATCCTTCGCGATGTGAAAATGATGAGGATTCGGGAAAGGAAAAACGTCGAAATAGCAGATCATACCCTCTCCCATGCCTCCAGCCTCGGTCGTCTGTAAACATTTGCCAGTCCCACCGCCAGTCATCCGGTTAGTGATGCCATGGGTATACTCATGCACGATGATGCTGTTCTCAAGTGCACCGTCACGGTTGGGCTACATAGGTGTAAGTCAGTTATGAGGCAATTTCCTGACTTTAGATACAAACCGAAGTATAAGTCCACAAGAACATCCCTATACAATGGTAAGTCTGCCGTTTAGGATTACAATCGCAAACATCCACATACTCATTTGGCCTGACTGACCGCTAGCAAGTGGTGCCAATATCTTAAATAACACTGAAGGGGATCGGCCATTGAGGTTGAACGCTTACTCAGATGGGGTCGCAAAGTTTGCATTGTTGGTGCCAGTCGAGTCCTGGACCGAGACAAGGACACGGTCATTTGCTTGCCACCCTTGCCAAAGTTGTCACTCTGGAAATTGTAGGCATCCTCGGTGAAGCCATAGCTAGAATGTATGAGTGTGAGGCGCCATTCAACATCGGCCTCAAAAAATAATGACTGACCGGTAAGAAATGTCATGTATAACGTTGGCGATATAGAACGCGTTGACGCGGGCTGCATGAAGATTAGCAAGAGTGCTGGGGGAATTCAATGCCGATTGAGGATAGATAAGGCTCCCATAGAGGACTGGGAGGTAGTCCCAATGTACTCGAAGCCAAAGATTGAGTTATTGGCAAAGAGTAATAAGCGTTGGCATTGTTTCCCCTAACGGTGCAAACTTAGTAAGGCCGCGTTTCGGAAGATCTTTAGTATACTTACTCTGTGTATCTAAGATGACCAGACATCGTATCGTCAAGTGGGATGTTATAGAGAGGAAATGCATGCTTGATCACAGTTTGTTCCCGAGAGGCGGATAGTTATGCCAGCCCCCGGGGGACGCGAGGTCGTCCTGGGGGTTATTACGAATCTCGAAGCCTTGCGTCGGGTTTTCTTTGGTAATAGGCAGAACGAGGTACTACAATGCACATTATCAGCCCGGGGTCAGGAGGGTTCTGATGCTCCAAGCAGCTTACTTGGACCTCAGTGACAAAGTCGATGATTGAAATGAGCTCTCCAGACTGGGCATCGACGAATGCCTGATACCAACTTCCAGCGTTTTCATTCTGGATCTGGGCGACATGGGTCAGAGCGACAGAACCATCCTCCTTGACAAGATACTCGAGTGTCGCGGGCTGGTTATTAAACTTGCCATCGAGAAAGTCCCTCAGCCGTTGCAATAGCTGCCTTCAGTGACACGGAGGGCTTTGAGGGAGCAATGCTCTCTTAATATAGGAATGGTCAGAAACGTGATAGGAACTGAATGTTGAAAAGGTCAACTTGGTTTGACAAACGAGGACCCGAACGCGACGATCTGGGTACATTCGGATAATTAGATAGACTTCGTTCGGCGAGAAAATTTGTACCTTGTTGTCGTGGTTGTAGGCGATATTGGCAACTGCGTTAGCAAACGGAATGCCATCCTGTCTCGTCACACATATTAGCTCGAATTGATCATTGTGATAAGTAGATCCACACACATGAACTTGGCTGACGTAGGCGTGCTTCGAGGTCTCCCCTGAGTACCCAGTGCGGAATTTGATGGTTCCAAAGTCAATCTTGAGGTGCGATGCTACGAAGGACACAGTGGCGCCTTCGAGATCGGTGTCGGCATGCTTCGATAAGGGATGATCCATCCCTTCGCCGAAGGTCTAAAAAGAATTAGTACACGATACTGCCAGTGTGCGTAAAATTAAGGATTCACCTGGTACGAAGAGCCTGGGTGGAAGGTTTCCATCTTCAATCCGCGACCAACATGTCTTGTGCGATGAGTAGCATGTTTCGACTCTGAGGGGACCGTGAAAGCTGAAGTAGTCGATACATACGCAGCAGCAAGGAAAATGGAAGTGAAAAACTTCTTCAATGCAAGCATTGGCGACACAGAGATGGTAGACGAGCGATTCTGAGAAGGGAGACCTTGGAATCGATTCAAGGCCATTGTAGGTCTTTATATTCGTCGTATGGTGCTCGTTTAAGGTCTGACTACCACCGGACTAGAAGGGAATACGGACTTCAAGGATGGCGTGCGCGGCATGATGAAAAAGAGGGGCTAGGAACTCGACGTAAAGTTTGACAGCAGAATGCTGCTGTAAATCGCTGGAATGGCTGGCACTAACAGGGGGTCGCGAATATCGCGATCTTGGGAGGTGGGATCTAAATCGGTATATCAGACGTTCAGATTTGACTCGATGTTACTCGATCATCAGGAGTCGATAGAACTCGAAAGGCTCACCTCAACGTAGGTAGCAAAGACGACAGGGATGCTTACACCCTGATAAGCGGCAGAATCCTAGAAGCTAGCGGATAAATGTGGGCTTAACCGAATTGTAACGCAGACTGAAGTGTGAACACCAAACGCGAATACTTGAACATGTTCATGATGCGCTCTTTATGGCTTTGGTAAATATATCTTATAAGTATATCCTGTGGGCACAGGTAGTAAGAGACCGTCTGTATGAGCCGAGAGGCATATGTATCGGGTGAGGCTTGCTGTGGTTGATGGAGCAGAATTGGTGTTGATTCTCGAACGCGTTGGCCCTTTGTTGGGGCCGCCTTGAAGTTGATGATAATCAGATAAGATTTACTAAAAAGCACGTCATGTGCCCTCATATATCCGAAATATTTGCCTCCACGAACCCATATTTCTTCCACAGTGCAAGTTGAACCTTCCAGTGTGCTCAGCGTCTCTTCACAACCGCGGATTAGGACCAGAATACCAGCTGCGCTGGCTTCGTGAACCAGTAAATGCTCGGCCTTGCAGGTGGTGCCAGCCGAGCCTCATGTGGAACTCGCCTACTTCGTGGCCTTGGGACCCCAGTTGCATTGTGTTCGCGGCAGGGCATTCGTGGCATACACATACTGAGATCGGCGTCAAGGCAAGACCTGAACGTAGCTTCTTATGTCCGCCGAAAGTCGGAGCCCGATAATTTTTTCACTTCGTCGCGTCGGGCATTCCAACACCTGGCACCGAAGCCGGAACCAACTCAGTCCGATTCCAGATCTTCTTCACTGGATACGGCAGGGAAAAAGGTTCCAGACAAGTCGGATGATCCGACTGCGACCGAACAGAGGAAGAGCGATTGGGGTATCATTAAACGGCTCTTGGTGAATGTGTGGCCAAAAGATGACTGGAAGACGCGGGGGACGGTGATACTAGGGTTCGCCCTACTCGTTGGTGGCAAGGTGCGTAACACAAATTTGTTACTCGAATGATGGAACCTCAACCGTGTCGCCATCCGATAGGTCCTCAACGTCCAAGTTCCCTTAATTTTCAAAAATGTGATCGACACGCTTAACCTCGACATTGCCGAGCCTTCCACAGTCTGGGTGGTCGCAGGAAGCTTGATTCTTGGATGTAACTAGTCCATCTTCTGAGTGCTGATTTAGGTCTGAGATTGTCTTGAATCATAGATGGAGCAGCTAGGATTGGCGCTACGGTCTTCGGCGAATTGTTGAACGCGGTGTTTGCGGGTATCGGCCAACGGGCGATACGCAAGGTCGCAAGGGAAACGTTTGAGCATCTGCTCAACCTCGATCTCCGCTTCCACCTCTCTCGGCAGACGGGAGGCTTGACACGCGCGATCGACCGCGGTACAAAGTACGCCATCTTTTGTTATCTTGTTCATCTGAAGATTCTAAAGGGTGCAGAGGAATTACATTTCTCCTCCAGGCCATAATATTCCGTATCGTGCCTACGGCGTTGGAAATCACGATGGTTTGCGGTATCCTGGTTAGTCTCTTGCTTCCCATTTGAAACTCGACGATATGAACCCGCCGTTTCAAGACATACAAATTTGGCTGGGACTTTGCAGCAATTACTGCGATCACTATGGCAGCTTACACTTGGTTTACCGTTCGCACAACGTCATGGCGGTGAGTTTCCAGTCATATTTATTCTAAGTGATGATCTCATTCATTCTTCAGGACCCGTTTCCGACGTGAAGCCAACAAAGCAGACAATAAGGCTGCTACTGTGGCTGTGGATTCTTTGATAAACTTTGAAGCTGTCAAGGTGCACTAAATGCCACTGCTGGAAATAACCAAGGATCTGACCCGGCCCTAGTAGCACTTCAACAATGAGAAATACGAAGTTAAGCAGTATGACAAGTATCTTGCTCAATACGAGAAGGCTTCGGTGAAGATCACGACGTCATTGGCATATCTAAACTCTGGCCAAAATATCATTTTCTCAAGTGCTTTGACGACAGCCATGTTACTGTCTGCTCAAGGTGTTTTGAATGGTTCGTGGACACCCAACGCTTTTTAAATCTCCCTTTTCACCTGCTCCTTTATAGGGACGATGTCGGTTGGTGACCTAGTTATGGTAAACCAGCTGATCTTCCAGTTATCGTTGCCTCTTAATTTCCTGGGAACGATATATCGTGAGATGCGGCAGAACCTGCTAGACATGGAGGTGTTATTCAAGCTTGTCGAAGAAAACCCTCCCCCAAAGGTCTGCTGTCTCCCATTCCCATTGACTTTCATCGGTTTCCTGAAGTAGAGCTCACTAGGATAAACCTGATGCACGCCCGCTCCAATTGAAAGGCGGTTCGATTCGCTTCGAGAACGTCACCTTCGGCTACCACCCCGACCGCCCCATCTTCCGCAACCTCTCCTTCACAGTCCCAGCCGGAAAGAAGGTTGCTATCGTCGGCCCTTCTGGGTGCGGCAAATCCACTGTCTTCCGCCTCCTCTACAGGTTCTACGACCCCGCCTCCGGCCGCATATTCATCGATGACCAAAACATATACGACGTCACGTTGGACAGCCTGCGTCGGAGCATTGGCGTCGTCCCCCAGGACACGCCGCTGTTCCATTCTGATATCATGCATAATATTCGGTATGGGCGGTTAAATGCGACGGATGAGGAGGTGAAGGAGGCTGCGATGAAGGCGAATGTGCATCATACGATTATGTCTCTACCGCAGGGATACCATACGCAGGTTGGGGAGCGGGGGCTTATGATTAGCGGAGGGGAGAAGCAGCGGTTGGCGGTTGCGCGCGTGCTGCTTAAGGATCCCCCGATCCTGTTCTTTGACGAAGCTGTGAGTTCTCGAGGTTCTCCTGATGCATTTTTGGATATCTTACCATAGATATCAGACGTCTGCCCTGGATGCCCACACGGAGTCGGAGTTGATGAAGAATATCAACAGTACTTTGCTGGATAAAGCACGGACCAGTATCTTTATTGCTCACCGTTTAAGGACAGTCGTCGAATCCGGTACGTCTGCCTGTCCTTATGCCTCTTTCCGTGCTAATACAGTATCCCTTGAAGACCTTATCATCGTAATGAAGAACGGCGAAGTGGTGGAGCAAGGCACACATGATGAGCTGCTGCGGAAGGGTGGTTTATATCACAGCATGTGGCAGCAGCAGGCGACCCTTGAGGTGTTCGACCAAGCGCGGCCAGAGGAGGTGTCTGCGTAGCTACTAGCTCCTCGTGTGGCCAACCGATTCATTCTCATACCTAAATTGATATCACTGACGATGTTGTAATTTATTAGTCTTTTTGTACAAGCAGAGTCATGTGTGAGGCCTTGAGGATCGAATCTCGATTGGTCTCGCCCTGACACAGACCGAAAACATTTAAAATTATGCCACAAAAGCAAAAACATTCCCTCTAGCCGACTTGAACGACTGACCTCGTCATGTAAGTCAGACAAATGATGTATACTGAGTACTAGTGACGCGCTCTACCACTGAGCTAAGAGGGACTTGCAGGTTCGAAGGTACGCTGTATCAACAGCACGTCGAGTCTACCTCGCACCCAAAACGTTCGCGACTGCCTGTCTTTCACGAAGGATTACGATTGATTGGAATCTAAATAAGGATATCTAACTAGAGGGACGATAGCACAGCTAGGGATCATCCCACTACAGCATTCCCTTGACGAGTTTTACGAGTACTCTCGTCCATAATCGGATCCGCCTCCGCGCACCTTTCCACTCAGTGGCATAAGACCGCAATCGGGTGACCTCATCTTGCAGTTGGTGTCTAATGGCCATGGTGGATGACGTGCGAGACAGACTGTCGTCGGGTAGTTCCAATGACTCGGCAGCCGTGTTTTCCGGTTCTGCATTGTCCTGCGTAGAAGGGACGACCATGATGAAGGATAGTTCGGTGTCGATGTGGGCCGAACGCGAATTGAGGTTTGTCGAACCAAACAGGGTTAGAACTGGCGGGGAAGAGTGGCTTGGCGAAACCCATATTCCTATGATGAGGGTTAAGTACCAAGAGACGAGGAAGGAGAGAAACGGAGTACGAACCTTTCGCATGATATGTCCAGCCCTTCCTTTCCCATTCACTCAATTGTACACCTCGACCCTGGCCGCCCTCGGCAGAAGGATTCCACAGCCGACCGACTTTCGTCACGGCCCTCATAAAACGCTGCTCTAGTAGAGTATATCCTTCTGGTATTCGGCCTGAAACGCCTTTCGATCCGAAGAATCCGTTGGCCTGCTCAGAAGGTTAGAACTGAAGGAAAGCAAATGTTCCGGATCCAGAGAGAGAGGGCATACCTTCGGGCTTGCGGCGACGATGCGAGTATCGACGTCACTGGTAAGGATGAGGTCTTGATAGGGTTTATAGAGGCCGAAATAGCCACTGGTAAGGTCGACCATAGGCCGGGAGGCCCGTGCCAATTTTGAGTCCTGGGTACGCGCTGGCTGCGCCGAGAGATGGCGAAAGAGAAGAGCGAGAACGGACTCTTCTTCACGGATATTGAATTGCCCTGCTTGGATGACAGGGAAAAGGAGCACGTTGTCGGGAGCGATCCTGTTATTTGGCAATGCCATCTCCTTGTCGGATGAGACCTGCAGTTTGTGCACGGAACGTTGTGAGGTTTGGAAGGTGGTGAGTGCTGCCTCTGCCTTTTGCTGTATATGATGCGGGTGCGTGTGTGGATCCGGCCAATGGAGCGTATATCCTTCACGTTCGTAGGAATGAGGCCCCAGGTCGGCGGATAGGAGGGAAAGCTGGTATGAAAAGGTGGATACGGTCCGGAGGAAGTCGAAACAATACTGCGCAATGTGTGGTTGCGCCTTGAAGTGAATATAACGGTCTTGACGGTTCGTGAAATAGGACTGGTTGAGATTCGCCCTTCAAAAGGCTCGGATTAAGCTACGGATGGCAAAGATCTATTACAGTGAGGACTCACCCGCTGATCATGACTTCGTCATCGACACCGTATATTTTAGCGTGCCAAGTCCCCCATCCTTCATTGAAGCGCGGTGGCACTATTCTCGCGAGGAGTCCACGTAAACTAGGACTCCTGAACAATGATATGTGCACGCGTTCTGGGAATTTCTCCAGGAGCGGCAGGAGTATCTTGGCTGTCGAGGAGGCGCCAGGCCGAGTTGAGCGATTCAAGTCCAGTTGGAAAAATAGTTGTAAGGATGGCTTCTCCAAAAGAGCTTGGCGCAAATTATCAATCTGAGGATGCCATAAGGTTCGGTTATAATTGGATATTCAAAGACACGTACCAGTTCAGTTTCAGCAGAACCAATGTAGAGTGACGATATGAATATACGATGCTCTGCACGGCGAATCATATCCTTGTTCAGATATCAGATTGATACTATCAGAATTCATTGAACTTACCAACAGTAGAGCGTAGAACTCAGGAGGTTCACTTAGGATTGATATCTTGCTAGAAGACACCGTAAACGCTGGGTGATTTTGTGCGAGACTTGATGTGACGTCGCGCACAGATGAATCGATTCCCAAGTTTGAATGACATCGTATACAGCGCCTAGAGATACGCGCGTTACGCGCCTGGGACGACAAGATTCGACGGGCGGCGGCAAGGAGCATCCAACTTGAACAAGTGCAACGAAACAGGTTGTTTCCGACGTCGGCTTTCTTCGGTTGGTCACGTGGATGAGATGCCATCCAGAGTCCGCACCCTCAACCCTTCGACGAACACTCTTCAGTCTTCACAACCCTCCTCACAATCCCAAGAAATAGTTTGAAATCAAGAATGTCTGCCGTTATTATGTTAGGAATCGACTTTGGGATCAACTTTGCAAGGTCCGATCTTTCTCACCCGCCAGAGCACTCTGCTGATAAGCCTTAGGTGGCGATGGCAAATGCAACGACCGGGAAGCGATTCGATGAGATGAACGTCTCATATCTTAGCCCTTTGGTTCCGTGAGTGGCATCATCTCTTTAAATACGGCTAATAAACAACTGCATTCTGATTAGGTCTCTTCTCCTTGTGGAGAACGAGCAGAGCATCATGTTCGGAATCGACGCCCACGCAGCTGACGTCCCCGCCGCTAAGGTCGTCGGTTCACTCAAGCGCCTTTTGTCCCTCATCGGAAGCGACGTCTCGGACACCAGCGACGCCCTCACTCCATTTGTAGTCAAGGAAATGGAGACAGGCGATCTCGGAGTCGAGGTGCGCCAAGTTCATCCTCTACTGGCACCCCATGCTCACCTTTTCCCAGGTCCATGTCGCGGACGGAAAGCAAGTAATTTTCTGCGATAGAACTGATCTCTCTCTTCCTTCGCAGGATTGTTGCTTTGACTTCTAGTCTCGCCCAAGGCACGGTCGCGAAAGCTGTGATCACCGTGCCGGGCTGGTTTAGTAAGATTCAGCAGAGGTCCATGGCTGAAGCCTGCAAGATGGCCGGCTTGGAACTTGTTGGAATCATCACTGAGACGGCTGCAGCGCAGATGGACTACGCTGCTGCCCATTTGAAGACAGTTGCTGCTGACACTCAGCACAATGTCGTCTTCATTGACATCGGTCATACCGCGACCTCGTTGTCTGTTCTCTCCCTCCTCGAAGGGAAACCTGTCATTAAGAGCGTGGTCTCTGACGCCAACTTTGGTGGTCGCCACGTTGACGTCGCTATTCTCGGTCATCTGGGCATTACTGCTCCCGAGATCTTAGCGGATCGTCAGCAAGCTTTGGCAGAGTGTAAGAAGGTCAAAGAGGTCCTTCACCTCTTTGAAGACCTGACCGATAATCTGACACTCACCTCATCTGAGGCTTCTCTGAGTGGTCAGGCAATGTACAAACTAGTAGCGGCTTTGCACCGCATTCCAGATCTCGTGAAGGAAGCCATGAGCAAGGCTGAACTTACGATGGATCAAGTAGATAAAGTAATTCTGGCTGGCGGTTCTATGCATCTGCTTCAAGTCAGAGATTGCATAATGAGCCTCTTCCCTCTTGGTGTCTTACAATTTGGTTCACAGATGGCGATTGCGAGGGGTGCTCTCTATGCATCTTCTGCATTAGTTCAGTCTGGCCATTTTGTCTTTGACAATGATGCATTACACTGCATGTTTACTGGAGAAACTTCTCTAGTCTGGCTTAAAGATGAAGTGTGGCCTCTTAGGACATCTACTATGTCGCTGCCACACCTTCACTACGAGAAGGCAGTGCCGCCTTATAATCTCGTCTTGGACGTCAACAAAGTTTTGAATGAACTTAGCATAGCCTCTGCTGAGGTTACTCTGGATGATCCTCTAAAATCTCAAATGAGGCTTGTCGAGATGACTAGAAATCTTGAAGGTCATCCAGACCTAGCACTTCATCTCAACAAGCTTGCACACTTGCTGGATAAGCAATTTGATAAATCTAAGGATATTGGAGTTCTCTTGCAAGCTGTTGCAGCACAGACTAATGCAGTGACTCCAAGTCTATCCGCAATCCCCGCAGATAGAGCTAGATACTTGGATAGTCTTGCCCTTCTTCTGCGAAAGCTATATCGCCTTCAAAATGATGTAAAGGTGATAGATAATGGCATTGCCTGTCTAGAGATGGCTCAGGAGCTAGCCAAGGATGATAGCCCAAACAGGATGAAGTACTTGAGCAATCTGAGCGGTCTGTTCTTCACGAAATATGACAGAACAAATAATGTTTCAGATTTGGACAAATCTATCAATAATCGAAAATCTGCTATGGATCTTCTGGTAGACGGCGACCCCAAGCGTGGACCACATGTTAATATATATGGCATCCTCCTTGAAACCCGCTATGACAGACTAAGAAATATCTCGGATCTTGATACTGCTATTACAGCTCTTGAACAGGTATTGATGTCACCTCTTGATGATACTGTGAAAACCGCATGTCATTTCAATGCAGGAGTCTTACTGCAGAAGTTATACGACCGCGATGGAGATGTAGAAATTCTTGACAAGTCTATTATCCACCAGAAGACTACAGCTAGCCTTGCATCTGACAGTGATCTGCAGAAACCAATGTATCTCAACCACTTGGGAGAGTCTCTACAGATGTGCTTTCTGCAGCACTGGAATTTGGATGATCTCAACATGGCTGTGGATTGCCATCAAACTGCAGCGGACCTCATCAGTGACAGCAATCAGAGCAAAGCAGTCTATTCGAACAATGTTGGGAAATCACTTGGAATGTACTTCACACATCAAAACAGTTCTTCACATCTGGACAAAGCCATCATTGCTCAGCAGAGAGCTGTTGATTTAACACCGGATAACCATCCTAACAAGGGGTTGTATCTTAGGAATCTTGCAATGCTGCTAGAGAGTCGCTATTCAGACAGCTCTGATATTCAGGACATTGATAAGGCAATTTCAGGAAGAAAAAAAGCACTTTTGGTATCTCCTGCCAAAGTTATTCACTTGACGGCATTGGCCACTTCGATCCTCACCAGATATACTGTGACTGGAAATGTATCTGACTTGGATGAAGTCATTGAATACAGGAGAAAGGCTGCAAACATGACTCCTGACTTCATGCCCAACAAACCTGGCTTGCTTTCTGACCTAGCTCAATCTCTTCATAAACACTATACTCATGATGGAGAATTGGAATATCTGAAAGAAGCAATGACTATTCAACGGAGCGCCTTTGACCTTCTTGATGATGATGATTCTAATGCACACTCTCATCTGCACAGCTTAGGAGCCTTGTATCTGGAGTTGTTTGAAAAACTGGGTCAAGTCGAGGACATCAACAGAGCTATTTCACTGTTTGAGTTGGCTGTTCAGAAATCTGTCAATGAGCAAGCTAGGCCAATGTATCTTAACTATCTTGGCAGTGCACTCCACTCCCAATTTGTACGCTCTCATGACATATCTCAGCTTACCATGTCTGTTCAACATCTTCAAGAGGCAATCAAGTTAGCCTCGAATGATGAAGACAAAAGTAGCTACATCAACAACCTTGCAATATCTTTACTTTCACAGTTCGATGCATTAGGAGACATTGCTTTTCTGGAAGATGCTGTGCAAAACTATAAAGCAATAGTAGCTCTGACTCCAGATGGTCACCCTCGACAAACCATGCGTCTTAGCAATTTTGGTACCTGTTTACAGAGACTATTTGATCATGGAAGTGAGATCGAAAATCTCAACAAGGCAATTGAAGTATTAGAACATGCACGCATATTGTCGCAAGGCAATAATCCGAAGGAAGTGATGATTATATTGAATCTTGCAAATTCATTAATGTCACGCTTTCAACAAACTGGAGATCTTCATGATCTTGATACCGCTGTTGCTTATCAACAGGCTGCACTTGACACGATTGCAGAAACTGACCCTGAAAAGACTGGGTTGTATAGTAATCTGGGTAACACACTGCAGACTCGCTATGAAGAGTACGGAGAGCTCCATGATCTAAACAGAGCTACAGAAAATCACTGGAAAGCTGTTTCTGCCACATCTGATGGCCATACAAGATTGCCGTTGTTCTTGAATAATCTGGGAAATTCCTTGCGAGAGCACTTTTCTGCAGGGGGGACTCTCGACCACTTGGCAAAAGCTCTTGCACAGCAACAAAGAGCTGTTGATATCAGTCCAGATACAAGCAGATACAAGCCTATGTATTTGTCTAATCTAGGAAGCACTTATGCCATGTTCTATAATAGGGATGGAGATCTGGCTCATCTTGATAATTGCATCATGTATCATGAAATGGGTCTAAAAATGTTAGGTGATAGCCACCAACATAAAACAACGATGTTGATGGAACTGGGAAATGCATTGGAGAAGCGAGCCCAACATACTAGTCAAATCTCGGACTTGGACAAAGCCATGTCGTGCTTTGAAACAGCCCTCAAAGCCACTCCAGAATTCCATCCCGCCAGAGCGAAGCAGTACCTCCTCATAGGTCAAATACTTGAAGCCAAGTTTAAACTAGAACATAAGGAAGAAGTTCTGACACATGCCATTGAAGCATATATTCAGGCCTCTAAGCATAAGACGGGATCATATACAGCCCAGTTCAAATCCACTCTTGCATGGATCAACTGCGCAACCCTCTACTCAGAGCCACATCCTTCACTGTGGGATGCATACTCAAGAGCATTTGAAATTCTGCCATTCCTTGCTTGGCATGGACTAAGTCATGAAGCCCAGCTCCAAAGACTTATTGGTGCAAGAACCCTTGGCTCTGATGCCGTTGCGGCTGCTATCCATTTTGGAAACCCCATGGAGAAAGCAAAATCACTTGACCTGGCAATTGAATGGTTAGAGCAGGGTCGTTCTATCCTCTGGAGTCATATTTTACAACTGCGATTGCCTTTTGCCAAATCAGCAGAGGTAGATCCAATGCTATTTCAGAGGATAGAGAAAATATCTGCTAAACTTGATAACCAACGTGGACTGGGTAGTTTCTTGTATACATCTGTACAAAAGCTCCCCGATTCACTTGCAATTGACAATCAATTCAACCGTCAACATCAACTGGCTACTCAACTGGACACACTCATGAAGCAAATTCAGGAGAAACCTGAAGTAAATGCGACACCCAGGGGACCCAAATCCTCAGACTTGCAAAGAGCTTCATTCTTTGGCCGTGTCATCATTCTCAATATAAGTCAACTACGATGTGATGCACTTATCATTCAGTCACCTACTCTTCCAATCCTGCATCTTCCTCTGGACCACTTCTCTCAGAAAGATGCTAAACAGCTGCAAAGTCAACTAGCAGACCTCCTTGCATCTCAGCTTGGTCTTCGTGACGGCACCAGTAGATATGGACGTCCTGTAAACCAACCCTGGAAGACAGCAGACAATACTTTCAGGTACATCTTGAAAGAGCTTTGGCTGAAGGTCGTGAAGCCTATCATAAATCTGCTGCAGCTATCCATTCAGGTAAGCCTACTCTGTGACTAAGTCGGTACCCTTTTTAACTTGATTTTGATTCCCTTGGAATAGAGTGATACATCAAAGCTACCACACATCTACTGGTGTCCAACTGGGGACTTGGCATTTTTGCCTTTACATGCAGCAGGCATATACCCAACTTCATCAAATGCCCCTGCAGAGATTCTTGCAGAATATGCAATCTCGTCATATATTCCAAACCTGATGTTACGGTTCGGCGTAATTTTGGTGTATTCCTTGAATACACGCGTAAGTAGTTCTTTTAAGAAGTAAATTCGAATGTTTTACTTAGAATGGTCGTTAACGTGAGAGTTTACGACTTAGAAGATGAGATTTGAGTGCAAATGAGTCTTAAAGTTTAAAAGATCGAAATCACGCGTCAGAGATCTCGAAGGCCAGCGCGGGGCTTTGGTCTTCGGGATTTGGCTATGAATATCAGCGCGGAGCTTTGATATTCGTAGTCTTAAGATCTATCAATAGCGCGAAGCCTTATTGTTAGGATCTTTCTGAGGTTGATTTCAAGTTTCTAACTTAGAATCTTATTCACACAGTGATAGTACGGGTTAAAGAAGTTATATTCGTTCCCTTGATGCTATATGCTATATATACAAGTATCTAATCTACTTCTAGAACATTCTTCAAGGTTCTCAAACGGTTGAGGGCCTTGTAGTTGACTTCACGATGATTCTCGGTACTTACCGCTGCTTCGGATGTTCGAATGCCGATGCCGTTGTTTGTTTGGCAACGACCTGTTTGCCATCAACGGTTTAGGCATCCGACGCAGCGTTCCGAGAATCTCGTTCGTAGATCCGTTGAACTTTATTAAAATAGAATCATATCAGTTGAATGATATGTATGTAGCGTGAGTGAGACTTTACTACAGGTAAATGGTAATCAAAGGTAAAAGAAAAAAGATAATCGATGTTAGTTAAGAGAGACCGAGTAAATATAGCGATGTACTACAACATACCCCCCCCCTGCCTTTGTGTTTCTATTTACCTTCCCTAACCTCTTCTTCCATGTAAATGTCGTTGAATAAAAATTCGTCGTCGGCAGGTTCGATTTTGATGTCGATATCGTCGTCGTCGGTGATGAGAGTATCGAAGGAGTTGTTGATGGAAGGGGGTGAAGCGCATCGATTGCTCGAAGACGAACTCGCGATAGAACTCGGCGAGCGGTGGCGATTTACTGCATAGAGAGTAGAAGGAGAGGGATAACGCGAAGGGTATGGAGTCGGGCGCCGGGCGCGACGATCAGTGCGAGCGACGCTTGATAGAGTTGGGTGAAGGATAATACGTCGGTCGTTGTTGGGCGCGATGTAGTGGTTGTCGTGGTTACAGGTAAGGTAAGGGAGTACGACTGAACATGTCAACATCAGGATGGAAGTGGGCGTAGTTAGAGTGGATAGGATGGACGACGAGTTCCTGGGATTCCGCGTGTGAATATGCACCATTTTCGATCGCAAGCCCGTCAAAGGTCAAAGCCGGTCCGTGGTGATGCACCGGTCCCCATACCCAGCTACATTCGCTTCCTATCCGCCCACTACTAATACGAGCCCTAGCAATCCAATCAACGGTCTCCCTTCCCACGAGTTGGAGATCCTGATAAGCGGCGAGGAGTTGATCGTATGGCATGAAGAAATGAAGTGGATTGATGCCGGAACGGATGCTCGGGATAGAAAGGATGCGAGGAGGTTCGAGGTTAAGTTCTCGAAAAAGAGCGGGATGGATGTTTAGGGATAGATGATCGGCGTCGATTGGGAGTAAGTAGTTGGCCGCAGTGGCGATGTCCTTGACGAGGTTTAATAGGACTTGCCATACAGCTGTGCCAACTTCGGTTTGGATTCCGAAATACGCGGTCTCGTCGATGGAATCGACAGATACGAGTTCATCCATCGAGAGTTCACGATGGAGCGGGGAGACAGAATGAGTGATAAGCTGTGCTAGGTGGATAGCGAGACGATCGAGAGCGGCAGCAGGGTTTTGGGTAGTTAGAGACATTGTTGAAGACTGGTAAGTGAGTTGTTCGAAGGTTAAGTGGATTTCTGGGGGGTTTGAGGTTTTTGTCGTTCTCTTAGATGCGATATATATACTCGCTCGCATAATTTATTGTGATTTAGTTATAGATTTCTTCCCCTTTTCTTCATACCAGTCTTGCAATATCGAAGGTGCATTGCCGAGTTCTTCTTTCGTTAGCCATAAGTCTGATTCCGGTCCGTATCCCAGGTATCGTGTTCGATAAATCGGGATTCTTCGCCCGTTTCGGCCCTTCTTCCAGGATTCCGCTACGATTTTTTCTACATCGAACCATTCCTCCTCCTTGAAGTCCCCTCGATTTAATTCCTTCACTTGCCGTTCTCCCAACTCTTTAGGTGACATGTTATATCTCTCCAGATGCGCAATATTAATGACCGGATGAATCTTATATGCTGGAGGTAGTCGAAGTCGGTAGGCTACGGAACTGATTTTCTGCAAGATTTCGAAAGGTCCGTCATATTTCATTAATAACTTCTTACCCCTTCCTTTCTCCTTCTTTAGTAACTTTAAAGAGTGTGGATTTAACATTACTTGATCGCCTTCTTCGAACTCGATGTCCAGATGACTCTGATCATATGTTTTCTTCTGATGTGCTTGACTCAGGGTCATAGCATCCGCCGCACGTTGTCTCTCCGCCTTAAACTCTTCAGCCATATTGAATGCCTTCTCATGCAGACTTCCGATCTCATTATCTTGTGCATTTAGCGGTCGTGTGATTCCAGCGGGCGCGTGCATCATTGTGGAGTCGGTGTTGGGGTGGAATCCATGTAGTAAGTAAGCTGGAGGGAAACCTGTTCCTGTATGTGGTGCCGTATTGTAAGATAAGGCGAGTACATCCAATAACTCTTCCCAATTGTTGCGTTCTGGTCCTATATACGCTCGCAAAGTAATTTCTAGGTACTGGTTCATGATCTCGGTTTGTCCATCCGCTTGCGGGTGATATGAAGTTGTCAACGCGCGCCTCATCCCCATTAAACGACAAAGTTCTTTCCAAAAGTCGTTCCGCCACCGCGTGTCCCGATCTGTTATTACTTGTCGCGGAATACCAAATTTGGACACGATGTGATGGAAAAATAGCCGAGCGGTCGCGTCCTCGGTTATCTTTGTCGTTGTCGGGATGAAGATTGCGTATTTAGTCATCTTATCAACGATCACAAGGATGCTATCAAAGCCATTAGATTCCGGCAGTTCAGTAATGAAATCCATCGACACGACCTCAAACGGCTGGCTCGGGATAGGGATCGGTTGTAGTAATCCCAGCGGTGCGTGTCTCTTCGGTTTGGATTTCTGACAGATGTCACAGGTTTTAACGAATATCTTTATATCTCTAGACATCCTTGGCCAGTAGTAGGTGGCGCTTATTCTGTTATAGGTTTTAAAATATCCTCCGTGCGCCGCTTCTCCCATCTGGTCGTGAACATCCGCCATGACTTCCTTCTTTAGTTCTGTGGGTACGCAAAGTCTAGTGTTACCCCATCCATCTTCGAAGTATACTAATCCTTCGTCGCTGTAGAAGTACTGTGGATGTTCAGATCTTCGATCTTTCTGTGTCCGCATGGCTTTGAGTACTTTGGAGAAGTGTACATCCTTCTGGTACGCGGTTCTCCACTTATCGATCTCGGTTTGTTCCAAACTGATCATTACACTGTAGGTCTTACAAGTATCGTATGGAATCTCGATGTCTAAGCTCTCTTCTCCAGTGATCAAGATATTTGTAGTCAGGTGCGATTCTTCGTGAGTAGTTTCTTCCTCTGAGTTCACGTAATTTGTTGCCACGGTAAGTAGCTTCTGTTCGAATTTCGGTCCTAGTTCTTCATACATATCCTTTAAAGGGTCTTCTATGTCTTTAAGGTTTAGGCTTTCTGTAGCGTCAACCTTCGGTCCCTCCTGAATAGGAATTCGTCGTCGGAGTCTTGATATCGGATCGACGTTCGAGTGGACTCGTCCGGCACGGTGCACTATTTTCATGTTTGGGAATGCTGAGAATACTAATCCCCAAGTTAACAGCCGTCTGTTCACGTTTTGAAACGTTTTGCTCCAAGTTAAAGCGGCATGGTCCGTGATCGCGAATATTCGCTCTCCCTCAAGGTAAGGTTGAAACTTAATTAATCCTTCCTTCAGTGCTAAAGCTTCGCGTTCTGTAGGTGAGTAATTACGCTCGGCTGATTGCAAAACTCTTGACCAATATGCAATCACGCGTTCCGTGTAGACCGTCGTATCCTCGAAGCTCTCCCCCCAGCGAATATTTGTGGGCACGTCGCTATTCTCCTTTGCTAACGATACTACTAGGTCAGGGACTGCTTCATTATTCCGGTAAGCCTTTTCTAGGCGTTCATATATTTTCGTTCCCCTTAAATCTCTGATTTTGATCAGCTGTACCTGTTGCAGAATCGCGGCTAGGCCGAAGTCGCATGCATCCGAATAAACGCGATACGGTAATCCGGGCATGGCATGTGCTCGAACTGGCGCTTGTGTTAGAACTTGTTTACATAACTCGTAAGCCTCGCGCTCCTCCTCACCCCATTTCCACTTACTCCCTTTCTTTAGAAGTTGGAATAGCGGGTGCGCGATCCAAGCATAAAACGGTACGTAACCTGAAAAATACACCATCATCCCTAAAAACATCTGCAAGGTGCGAACATCTTTTGGTTCTTCTAGATCTACTATTGCTTTAACCTTTTCTTTGTGGGTTGATAATCCTAGTCGCGATACCTTTTGCCCAAGAAGTAGTAAGGATTGATAGCCAAAATGACATTTTACAGGGGATAGCGTAATTTTGGATGCTGTAATAGCCTCCAAGACTTGGTCGATGTGTTTTAGGTGCTCCTCGAAGGTGCGTGAGAAGATTACAATGTCATCGATGTAGACTAATGCAAAAATCCACAGAAATGGAGCGAGTACTCCCTGCATTACTCGTTGGAATACGGCAGGTCCGTTCCGGAATCCGAATGGCATCCGGTTGAAGTGAAATAACCCTCGATGAGTTCTGAATGCTAATTTCTCCTTGTCTTGGGGATCTATGGTGAGTTGTGTGAATCCTGCCAAGGCATCCAATGTTGATAAATATTGGCTTCCCGCTAATGTCTGCAGAATGTCTTCCTGTCTCGGTAACGGAAATTCATCGGGGATTACTGCTTCGTTCAACCGTCGCAGATCGATTACCATTCGAGGTTTTGTATTCCTGTATACTATGAATACCGGAGCTGCCCATGGACTCTTTGATGGTTCGATAACTCCGAGACTAATCCAAGCATCCATTTGTTTGTCGATGATTTCTCGATTGGCAGGAGATGTAGCGAATGGCGGTATTGAGATAGGTTTTGTTCCTGGTATCAGTGGTACCCTAACTAGTGTATCGAAATTCCCTAGTTTACCATTCAACCCGAATACCTCTTTATTGCGAAGTAAAATCTTCGTTAGAGATGCTTTCTGTTCAATCGTGAGTTCCTTAGAAAGGTCAACTTCTCTAAGTAGTTGCTCAGTATCAATCGAATCTTCAGGGGTTTCTGCTGTCTTAGGTCCTCCTTGTACAGGTGGTTCCGCTAATGGATCATCCTTGATTCCGATTCCTAAAGACGGGTTGATCGAAGTGTCGACCTCGCTCCTTGCCGTTTGTGTAACTCCTAACCCTAATTTCGGGTCCTGTCCTATAAGGTTCCTAATTAGATTTGCGTGACTAATCATTTTTTCCCTGTCCTCTTCGCTCGTATGTTCTGACCGTTCTAGCCAAGTAGTCGGATCCTGCGCGACTCCAAGAGTTTGTCCAGCGGCGATAGTGATCGGAAATGTAGAGAAATTTGAGATGTGTAATGAAGGTTTATCACGTGATGTTAACGTATCAGGCGATCCGTAAGTATCGTCAATGTTCTTATTCGTAGCCATGGACCGTTCGACGAATATTGTATCACTTTTGAAGGGATAACTAACGTATACCGAGACTTCCTTTGATACCCCTGGTAAAATGGTCACTTGGTGAGTCGATCTAACCTTCCGATCTCTAGATTTTATCAGATCTCGCTTCTTTTTAAGCTGCGCTCGTCGATGAGCTTTCGCCCGCGAGATTTTGGTTGGGAAGTCAGGTAAAGCTCTAATCTTGAAGGCATGGCCATTTTCGTCTTTATACCCAGGGCTAGTGATATTCTGTACCTCCATAGTACGTTTCGACGATCCGAATGATACTCTGGTTTCACCATTATCTCTTATAATAGAGAGTGAATATTGATCAGCGAAGTCGTTCCCTAAGATAAGTGGTGTCGTCATTCCCTTTACCACGTATGCTTCTACGTTCAATTTTACAGGCCCTTCTTCAGTTTCGAAAATTAAATCTAAAACGACATATCCGGATATCGTGGTATTCCCTGTCACCTGTATGAGTTTAATTCTTTGACCTGTTCGTATCTTAGGGGGTTTCGACATATTCTCGAGTGTTCTCTGTGAAATTAAGGTTATATCGGATCCGGAGTCTATAATAACTGGTATGGAATCCGTCCTTCGGTCATTAATTGTCGCTGAGGCTTCTATAGCTTTAGCTCCTAAAAATGAACATCCGGGTGGTCGCGCCATCAGTTTTTTCAAGGAGATCATCCTGTCTTCGTCATTCACAGCCTCAGTCTGGTAAGTTGATCTTTCAAGCTCTTTGACGAATCTTCGTCGTGACTTCCGATTAAGTGCAGGCTTTGTTACGACACTCTCCTTATTGGTAGTCAAGGCACGAAGAGAAGTCGAAGTATGATCTATATTTTCCCCCCCCAGTTCCTCAACGCGATCTTCTTTAGCATCTAAGGAATTACTCTGAAGGGGTTCGTCAAAATCCAAGTCTTCTTCGTCGTCTGATGATAATCCGTAATACAACTCATCGTAGGTTTCTTGCGCGGTCAATTCCTCATTGTTCGACTGAACTAGGTTAGCGCGTGCATTCTTGTTTCCCCTCCGAGCGTATTTACATTCATAGTCCCAATGTTTACCGCTTCCACAATGACGACAAGGTCGAGCACCTTTATCCTCGGGAGTGGTACGTGGCGAAACGTTAGAATCATCCTTAGGAAATTCAGGCTTTGAAGTAGCCTTACTCCATCCAACGAGATTCGTACGTGCCGTCCTGAAATTCTGGTAAGGAGCTCTATTATTAGAGTTATTGGCTCCCTCACGAACGTTCGATTGGTAGTTAAAATCATTTCTTTGATAACGGACCGGCGGATCCAGTTTTATCAAGGTCTCCTCGTAGTACTTTACGGCTATCTGGAATTCATCGACGTCTTCGTAGAGATGGGGACTCAACACCGTTGTCCAGTGAGCAGGTGCGGATGCAATTACCTCGTTTATAATTTCTCTATCCGTGTAGTTATATACTAGCTCAATCAACTCCTTTTTACGAATAACATATTCGCTAGGTGTTTCTCGAGTGCATCCCGGTTCGTGATAATGCGCTTTATTCGCCTTGATCTTCTGCTTATCCATGTATGCGCGATTCATATAGTATCCAGCAATGCCATCTCGTAAAGTACTCCAATCTACCTCCATCCTAAACCGTGTCGCTTTACTCTGACTATAGTACCATATCTCAGCCGCTCCCTTCAATCTTTGAGGTGCGAGAGATCCCAACTGCTTGAAAATCGTATCCGACCTTTCGGAGATACTGTTAACTCTTAGAATCCATCGACTCAGTGTATCCGCGTTACCATCCCATTCCGGGATTACATCGATTTTCAGTTTATTATCAAACTGCGGTTCGCGTCCTGCGGAATCCTTCGATCTTTGAGCGTCTTCATCATTCCTTCCGGATTTCTTGGGATTTTTATGACCATGCGGTTTTCTAGGATGCCCTCGTCTAGGTCCATCTGCATCACTTTCGTCGCTGTCAGATGAGCTCGGGTCTGGGTCACCATCGCCTCGAGTTCGCCTCATGTACTTCTCATCACGCGAGTCCTTTTCATCTCGATTTTTTCTCGGTTCATGGTTTCTGTCTCTGTCAGGTGAGTCTCGATTAGGTTTCTCCTCTCTTCGTTCTTCTTTAGACGGGAACATTTCCTGCATCCTTCTTGACGTTGTATTCTGTGTAGGTCGTACAAAAATAGACGCGTTTTGGTTCCGAAATAACCTCGTGGTCGGATGCGTGGACCGTCGATCTTGATCAATTCTCGAAATACTCCCGGGATCTTGATCATCACGAGCCTCGTTTTGATATTCGGCTTGGCGATCCGGTCTTATCTCCTTCGTGACCTCGTTATTATCATCTGGTAAGTTCCTTGCACTTCCCGTATTTTCTTTCTTTGGAGGAGAGAAATCATGATGATCCGATAAAAATGCTAGAAAGTTCTCGACGTCTCGTCGATAGCACGCGCCAAGGATTTCGAAGTCATTGGTCGACCAAAACTCGTTCGCCTTTCCACTCGGTCCCCATTTTGGAATAGGAGGGATACCTTCTCCTGATATTATGAGTGAGTCCCTAGCCTTGTTTCTTAATAGGTCAAGATGACTACTTAATTCCGTTAAGATCTCTCTCTTTACTGATACTAGTATTCCATATTCATCATCATACCTTCGTACTGATGTTAATAAGGTTCTTAGTAAAGATAATTCTTCAACGAAAAACTCCCGCATCTCCTTCCGTCCGAGCGGTCGTGGTTTCTCAACATGTAAGTCCTTTCTTAATACAGCATCTCCAAACATTAAAGCTGATTCCCACCTTTCCTTTATCCTTATAGCCTGATCGCTGCGCTTCGCAAAAAAAGATGAAACATGCAAACATGCTAGGAATTCGACGGTGAAATCGACGATCAATTTTGGATCAATGTCCTGGTATGGAACTGGGTTACCAATGGTGGTCAAAGGTTCGTTAAAATTAATTCCTTTAAGTTTAGAAGTAGATCCCTTCTGATCTGTCGCGTTCCCCCCTGGTTCTTCGAGGTGCGGTGGCATTTCCCGATACGGTCGCGCTGAGGAAACCGAAGATGTCGAGGGAGGCAGCGGGGATCGTGTCGTCCGGTTAGGCGAGAATTGTTCCGGTGCGAATCCTTCAAGCATGTCTTCTTCGATTGCAATTCTTCCGTGATTACTTGGCCCAGGTTTGATAGATTCGACGTGTTCGTTACCGAAAATGGGTTGGTTACCGACAATGGGTTGATTGGCAACGACTAAGGCGGCATCCAGTTGAGAGTTCTTCGAATTATTAGTTTTACGAGTCTTCCCTTTACCAGCCATAGTATTGAATGAGTAAACTGACGAAGTGAAACGATTCTGTTTAAACTTGTAAGACTAGTTCTGGGTGTGTCCACCAATGTTACGGTTCGGCGTAATTTTGGTGTATTCCTTGAATACACGCGTAAGTAGTTCTTTTAAGAAGTAAATTCGAATGTTTTACTTAGAATGGTCGTTAACGTGAGAGTTTACGACTTAGAAGATGAGATTTGAGTGCAAATGAGTCTTAAAGTTTAAAAGATCGAAATCACGCGTCAGAGATCTCGAAGGCCAGCGCGGGGCTTTGGTCTTCGGGATTTGGCTATGAATATCAGCGCGGAGCTTTGATATTCGTAGTCTTAAGATCTATCAATAGCGCGAAGCCTTATTGTTAGGATCTTTCTGAGGTTGATTTCAAGTTTCTAACTTAGAATCTTATTCACACAGTGATAGTACGGGTTAAAGAAGTTATATTCGTTCCCTTGATGCTATATGCTATATATACAAGTATCTAATCTACTTCTAGAACATTCTTCAAGGTTCTCAAACGGTTGAGGGCCTTGTAGTTGACTTCACGATGATTCTCGGTACTTACCGCTGCTTCGGATGTTCGAATGCCGATGCCGTTGTTTGTTTGGCAACGACCTGTTTGCCATCAACGGTTTAGGCATCCGACGCAGCGTTCCGAGAATCTCGTTCGTAGATCCGTTGAACTTTATTAAAATAGAATCATATCAGTTGAATGATATGTATGTAGCGTGAGTGAGACTTTACTACAGGTAAATGGTAATCAAAGGTAAAAGAAAAAAGATAATCGATGTTAGTTAAGAGAGACCGAGTAAATATAGCGATGTACTACAACACCTGACTTCTCTTTGCATGGCCCTGGAAAAACATATGCAGATGTCTGGACTTGCCACCTTCAAAATGCTGGCCGTCATTCAGCCTGAGACCCCAGGGCAGAGCAAACTTCCTGCTACAGTCAGGGAACTTGCAATTATTTCCGATTGTGTTGGTGACCAGCCACTCAGTGTACTCAATGGGACAGAAGCCACAAGAGAAACTGTATCAAATGCTCTAGAGGATCATACCTGGGTGCATTTATCTTGTCATGGAATCCAAGATCTAAATAATCCAGCACAGAGTGGGCTGGCTCTCCATGATGGCATGCTAAGCCTCCTGGATCTTGTCAAGAAACCTCTTCCTCAAGCAAGCTTTGCATTCCTCTCTGCCTGTCAAACGGCCTCTGGAGACTATATTCAACCAGATGAAGCCGTCCATCTTGCAGCTGGATTATTATTTGCAGGCTTCAACAGTATAATTGGCACTATGTGGTCAATCAAAGATGACGATGCGCCGCAGGTGGCCAAGAAAGTCTATGAACATTTATTTAAAGACGGGAAGGAGCCTGAAGTCTTGCAAAGTGCACATGCCCTACATATTGCGGTTCAGGATCTTCGATCTCGTTACGGAAACACCTCTTTCAGCTCTTGGGTTCCTTATATCCACATCGGCTTGTAGTTGATCTCCCTATCCCCTGTAATTATATCACGTAGTAAGTTAGTATACCTGTATGTAAAACGAGTTTTTGAACATGTCCACGAAAGACTCGTCCATTGTCGTGGACGCCGCCTGCGCTAACGGACGAGCACCGAACAGTCACAAACACGAATAGTTCGTCCACAGAGGACCCAAACGATCATCAGTTGGGCTGATAATCCGGCCTTCGAGAGAAAACATCCAAGTCCGTCATAGTCCCATCCACGTGGTCTCGAAAACACCCACATCACGAATCCCCCATTTCCATGCGAGAGTGATGGGAAGACGCCGAGATGAACCTACAAACAGGTACTTATATGTTCGAATTCATTTAGATCACCATACGTCCCCACACCCCCGTTCTCACTCGAAGTCGAACTCTCCATGTCGGAAGATGTTGTACAAGTGGTCAACGACCAAGTCAATGCCATTCTAGAGATGTTTTACGTCGTCGACGACGAATTCCTAGTTGGCGACGAGTAAGTCGTCATCTTTGCGCTTTCGAATGACCTACCAGACGATGATTAAGCGAACAAGAAGACATGGCATTCTACGACTTGTACGACGAGGAGCAGGAGGAAATGGAAGATGATCCCTATAGTGAAGGATTGTGGCCACCGATCTTGGAGCCCGACGACACGGATGCTCATGATTCTGACGCTGATAAGGGCAACGATCATGAGCCAGCATCGATAAATGCACAAGTGAACAAACAAACCTGTAGCCGAAAACGAGGTCCAAAGAACGAGGCCAGCGACGAAGGAAGCGATGGCGAGTGTGTGAACGGTAAGCCTGATATTGACCATCTTCTCGGCCTTCATGGTAAACAGTGTGACTAGAAAGCGCAGAATCGGACGGAGAAGTGGTCGATGAAGGTCAAGCTTTCTGATCGAATCGGCCGAGCCAGCGTCGGACGGTAAACGGGGCACTGAGAACGTCTGTTGCTCCTGGTAGTCAGGCGGGGAAGAGAAAGCATCTGGATCCGGGACATCCTTATGCAGTGGGTGAAGGGGCTATAGTGCGGTCCAATTACAAATGTAACAGCATCGTAGAAATTCGTAGTCTCCGTACCACCATGGACGCTGATTTCCTAAGTAGGTCGCACAAGCGCTGGATGTCCATGTGTCCGGTGGATGCGCAAACAATAGCTCTTCATATGCCACGAACCCGATGGAGGAAAAGAGAAAAATGACCAAATGTTGACGGTGTGCGGGGGTGACACTCGGGTGACACCGTGGTGTGCGAATGCGCCAGTCCATGACTGCCCTAGAATAGTATCAGTTAGCACGGTCAGTGGTGTTTTAGGATGGTCGGTAGTGGATAAGTCCGCTACTGTGGGCCGCCACCAAGATGTTCAAAATAGGTGGAAGACGAATGCGCATGGTGGGAGTCGGCAAGGAGTGTTGTCAGATGTTTGGGCAACATCCGCTGAATGATCTCCTCGACAAGATGATTAGTGATCTTATTAGGTTCAACGCTTCGTGGAATATACGACTAGGAATAATTCAGAATTCAGGAACTAGATCTAGAACACATAAACAACCAAATAACGCCCAGGATGAGCTTCAGTAATAAGTATAGGAATGTATATGATATCAGAGGTCCTCCGAAGCCGCGAAGCATACCCAGAAGGACACCATCACTCCTCCAACCATCCAGAAAGCCCATTCCGACACCACCTGCCATTGCACTATACAACATCTCGACCCCAAGTAGCGACAGGCGGTGGGAGCAGGGGCCATCGAGATCGTGACCTCCGGCCCGGGATTCACTTGGTAGGGTCAGGTCCCTTGGTAAGACGATCAGGTACGGTACGGTAAAGACTGCACCACCAATGAATCCACCACCAATCGACGTAAGGAAAGTAGAGGTGGGATTGTGATACCCAAGGGAGGCGAAGAATAAATGACCAAATGTATGGTAGAATGCGTACTTCACTGAAGTGAGCGAAGCTTCAATGACGGCGAGGGGATCGACATGAGAGAAGGGCTTCGGGAATCCAAGATCAGATGAGGGCAAAGATTTGCAATGGGGCATGCTTGGTATCGATATGGTAGTCATCCTCTCAGAAAGCGTCTGTAATTGAATCCCGAACCATAAGTTAACGCATACAGGAATTGTACGATGACCATACCTGTGAATCCGTGCGAACTCCTGGAAGAACCTGAGTGTGACTATTGGATAGTATTAGTCCGCCACCCTCCATAGTTAACTGTGTTCGCTCGAAGAAAAGCAAGTGAGCGGATGGGATGGTATTGAACCACACAGAAAATTCAGCAGCATATTTATACTCGGAGATCACTTCACGATCTAGGAACGCAAGTGGCCGACCCGGCCCTCAATGGCATCATGCTTGTCGTCATCGAGGAACCATCGGAGTCGAGTACAAGCCGCAATTATCACCAGAGGTGGGCGTATATAAGTAGTGCCCTTGGGTGTGGATTGAATCGGCACTAAAAATAGGCGCCCATCGGAAAAGTTTGGACACACCGATGAACGGAACCGCGATTAGGGCAACAGATCGTCGGCCTGAGTGAGTGAAGACGGACCGTTTATGATGACCTCTTGCGACCATAGAAACCTCCATACTATCACTGGAAGGGAGTTGCAAAGTTTTTAGCAAACTCTTCCGGATTCTACCAATTTTGGTTCATCCCTCTTGAGACTTGGTAGATACAGGGGCTAGTATCTCCTCCAGTGGGCTGTCGACTTTATTTGACGAAAAACGAAGTGGAGGTGGTATCGGGGCAGTCCCGGTATGCACATCCTCAAAAGCAAGGAGTTGCACAACCCTGGTCACGAAATGTCACCTAGCCGCTGCAACGCCGAGATCGGAAAAGACCGAAATGGCTGGTGAGATCGCCCAGATCAGAGCAGATCTTGCGTCGGAGTTCGAAGTAATGGTCTTGCAAAGGGCGTTTTGTCACGCTCTTCAGCAACTTGCACGTAGCCATCCTTCTACTTGTCCTATCGCCATGGGCTGTGGAATAGAACAGCTTAATACTATTCTCAATCTACCCTCCAATTTTTACCGGGATCAGACAGTGTTGTGGACGGCTGTTCTAGAAAAGGTACCAATTTCTCTCCATCACCCTCGAAAACACCTTTGTGAAACAACCAACACTTCGTGGTTTTTCATAATGAGGGTATGTACGAGGTCGTAAGATGCTAAGGAATACATCCCGCGACTAAAACTGGCCAGAATGTAACGCGAAGCAGTCGAAAAATGCGACTTTGCAACTCTGACACACTTTGCATACCGTTGCCGGTGATAGTATGTCCATAGCAACAAATTCCAAAACGGCCTAGTCATGATCAGGGACACCCAGCTGCAGCCCTGTTCGCCAGAGTTGGCGTCCATGCCAGTGTAATATAACGCAGCTGGCTTTGTCAAGGGGAGACTTTCCTGTCAGCCTGCAGTGGCTGAAAGCCTAGATTGCCAACTTCCATAACTGCCTTGGATCGTCGTCTTGGAAAAAGTGCTCGTTGAATTTGGTGTGTCCAAGCATAGCTCAAAAGGAGGTATATGGACTAGCTTATGTAGGCTGTGAAATGTGCCAAGGCGTCATGGAATATCGACAGTGATGCTGCGGTTGAGCACTTCCGAGTGGACGGAACCTCGAATGAAACCCGAATAGCCCTTCGCGATTGATTCCTGATTGTTTCCTTCGATTTGGGTAAAATTTTGACGCTGACGTCGTGCTATGACTGTAAGATGACTGTTACTAACTAACACTGACCAACATTGCAGTCGCAGTACCCCTGGTGGCACCTCGAACGGACTCGACCCCTCGGACGTCGTCCCAAGTTATCTTGAGCCACCAGTTGGTTCTGTTCTGGACAAGGTCGCTCGTTGGCGCTGCTAATCTAAAGAAGGGTATGGGTCGTCGAAAATTAAAGACAAAGACAGCTTTGTTTCAAGAGCGACAACAGCGTAACTCCCTTATCGACTCGATAGGTTCAGCGACACGGAACTTGGGATAAGCAAACCATAGGCTGTTATCCAGGGAAGATAAGCGCCGGGAGGTCTAGCCAAAAACATGTTTGTGCGATAGCTATGAATACGTACCGACAATTGGTGTTCACAAGGGAGACAGCCTGCCGACAAAACATCCGTTATAGAGAAAGTTTAGATGTAGATCCCCGTAGAGCACTCTGAAACATACATTCAAGAGTCTTGTGGAGCAGACTCTCGTTGCCGCTTCGCTGCTGCAGCCTTAGCTTCACTCAGCGGTCGGCTCCATCTTGCCTCCGGAGGGTCCCAGATACCAAGCTCCTTTTTCATCTCCTCGACGTTCTGGTCCCACCTATCCTCCCAGTACACCGTTATCAAGCTTCTCGCACTCCCACCACATCTGAATGCCCATGGCACATACTCCGAGAAGAGTCTGCTCCGCTTCTGAGAATTCAGGCGCAGCGGTCCAAACGCAGCAGAAATAGCCGCTACAGGTAGGCCCAAGTTGACAAACTCGAAGAATTTCAGTGCGAGCTCCGACTCGACATTGACAGGAAGGTTGCAGATGCAGTGGTAGAAGTCGTGGCATTCGCGGTACCTCTGCATGACGTAGGCAAGCTCTGGATCATCGATGTAGTGGACCTGTAACGTGGAAGTGAGGCGCTGCATGGGCGTCTTTCTGAATCGATACGCACAGGTTCTCGGGTATCAGGAGTTACCCCACAGCGTTCCAGCCATGTAACATACGCCCGTCCAAACGTTCCTTCAGGATACTGCGCAAGCTTGTCCATGTTGATCGTAGTAGAGTTAACTCTCGGCCGCTCCTTGAGGATCTTTCGACCTTCTGCACTGTCGAGCATGATGTCTCGCAAACGAGGCAAACTAGGTCCTGCTGTAGTCTCGCCAAGAGCTGCGATCATATCTTCCTCGCGTGTCATTTTGAGAACGCATCCTCGTATTCATTGAGACTCACCGCCTCTTCTAGGATCGGCTAGAGACATAACAGCAGATCCTACAGCCAGAAACGCGTTTTCGAACCAGTTTAATGGGATGTGTCCCTTGTAGGCTGGGGTGGTGCTGTTGAAACGTGTCGAGAGGCCATAGGCAGTCGGTCGTCTGTTGAGAGATAAAGCAAGTCTGCTAGAGGCAACTCGTGCAATGTCTGTGGCCCTCCGACTGAAAGTTCTACACGGGAGCATGGTGGCAATGGCAATAGGATAACATTGAGAGCCAAACTTGGAAGTTGCATGACGTGACCGTGACTGTGATTTGATCTCTTGATCCTGCCCATGGCCACTGCTCAAAATCTTGCCGAACGGAGACACATGGTAGAACAATGCTCTGTTCATGCTTTCTTGGCCAGGTATGCCATCCGGACTCCATGTGTGCCGCTTAAGCGTTGCGATCAACGAATGCGCCCCCCCACATCCCTAACATGGTCAGTGGAGATGCGTGGCCAGCAGCGAAAGCTGAACAATGCCGTGCGGCCACTGGCGTATATAACTGGGCTGCTCAGTAGCCAATCTTCAGAATCTCCCACCAGTACTCCAGTAACGACTATCTCCTACAATGGATCCACGCGCCTCTCACGAACTTGTCGCCGAAATGATCACCTTTTGCAAGCCACCAGTCCGGAACGTGGCGCGGTCGCGTCCTATGGTCAAGCAGTACGACCAAGAAAAGCGGCATGCGACCTACTTTCCGTCGAAGGCTAGTTTTGACACCAAGTGGAACTTTTCCGACGACGATGACAGCACTTGGGAATTTTCCGCCCCGATGGGACTCATTACGCGCAGCTCTAGTACCGACACCTGCAGCTCAACCTCCAGCACCCCGGCTCAAGAAATCGCTCTTCGATTTCGTGCGGGAATGCCGTTGCAGGCTGTTCTGACCGGCTCGAGACCCGCCTCTTCTGCGTCCGAATACTCGGATGCGTCATGGGAAACGGCTCCTCTTGGTGCTTCATGGGATGCTTCGCAGGAGACTCAGGCTGGCCCTCTTGATGATACCTCGATCATTTTGGAGCAGGGGCCTCCTGTTCCCGAAAAGGACGAGCTTAAAGCTATCTATAGACAGTCCCGCTGCGATGCACTGTTGGATACAGTAAGTCCCCGTTGTTCTTATCGTCTCAATCTGGCTAATGTCTCCCTTCAGCTCGAGGAGGCCATGGACTCGATGAAAAAGGATGGACGTGCTGAGGACGAACGCCTCGTATGCCACAGACCTGGCTGTCGTGATACTGTCCGCGACGTCAGGGCTTTAATGTATCATCTTCATATTCATAACATACACGATCAGTGAGTCTTCGACCTCCAGCCTTCTGATATTCTCGTCTCATTCTCTTCTTCTTCTCACCGCAGGAGTTTCAAGTGCAGCTCATGCGACAGAAAGTTCGATAGCGCCTTCCCCATGAGCTTACATCGCTGCTCGAACCAAGGATCGCAGCTTCGCTCCCCTCCCGCGAGCCCGATGAAAGGTACCTCGATGGTGGCTTGTGTGTAACAGGCATGTCACTCACACCTTATTCAGAAGGCTTCTTCCGCGTTCTCGGAAAAATCGCTCGCCTGCCTGTCGCTTAAGAAGGCCTGCTGTATAACGTTTCATGTCCCTCAACTCAAGCATTGTATTTTCTTACGACCTCATGACGTGTATCCCAACATCACCTACGATACTACATCTCTAATCACTAATCACTACCCCACACTTCCGTCATGAATACATACAAATATGCTTATCCTGTTATGCTATTAATCTTGCATTGGATCGAGATGCACTGTCACTCATTCTGTACTTACAATATGTACTTCTGTCCCTTTCCAGTACCCTGCAGGTGCAGAGCGTACCCACGATCTCGCGATTACAATAAACAAATATATAGCCGGTCTGTACTACTCATACAAAATCCACGCGCTCATTTATGGTCATCGGCCAGCGACATGATCAGGATCACTCCGGCAATTTTTCCATCGCCTCCTCCCTACACGCGCGACTGCAGAAGTAATCCTTCTCGGACTGTGGCATCTGCAAGCACAAGATGCACGGTTCCGCGACTCCAGAACTTACCGCCTCCCTATAAGCACATCAATCAGCTAGGCGGTCCAATAGAAGGCGAACACCATAACATAAAATCGTACTCGCGGTGCCTCTGCGAACAGTAGTCGCTCGTCTTTATCCCTTTCGAGTCAACATGTACAGGTTTCCCGCAGCCTGGAATAAGACACTCGGTATCGTCAGCGGTGGCTGGTTGGGCGCTAACAGGCTGGGGTTGAGTGCCGAACAGCAAGCTCGAGGAAGCAGCCGGTGTACCATTCACAGAAAAGGAGGCGGGCGCTTGGGGTTGGAGGAAGGGGTTGTTCTGGGGAGCGACGACTTGGGCGGAAGGGGCGAGTGGAACTTGTTGTAGCTGCTGCGGCGCGGTCTGTGGTGCAGCTGCAGAGTTGAGGGCCGCTAAGAACGCCTTGACTTGGGGCACTGATTGCGCGACGAATTCTGTCAAGTGGCGGTGAAATCAGGGGGCGTGGATAGGAGAAAGTCCAGGTGAGTTAGACGTACGTGCCACCTGTGCTGGATTGAAGCCAGGCTGCTGATTGTTGGAGGAATTGCTGCCTTTTGAACGTTGCGCTGTTCCTGCACCATTGCGGCCCTGCGGAGGAGCAGCGGCAGCACAACTCTTGCCGCAGAAATCGAAGCCCTGGAACTTGGGCTTTTTTCCACATTGCTACGAGTGTGATACAATAAGATGAACCGTTCGAGGGAATTGAAATGAGAAAGGACGAACGGTGCACATATTGTTGTTGACTGGAACAATGGCGCCTGGGCCTGCCTGGCTTGCGCATGTCTTGGAGCAGTAGCGATGATTCGAAAATTTCGGTTTCTGGTGGCAGTACTGTAGACTAGATCAGGCTTTCCGAATGCAATGGATAGAGTGTTAGGCGCCATACGTCGCACAGTTGACCAGCTTGTTGGGGTTTGACTCCACGGGTCGCCATCATGATGTTACGAAGGTGAATGTATCGTTGTTGGTAGGACTTTAATACCGACCGCGAGGATAGCAGACAGGCTTACGTGCTGCATATCAGATGTGCATCAGGCTCAAGTGCTGTGGATGGCGGTACACAGAACCCCGCATTTGGAAGATCACATCTGGATTGCAGAAATATACACGTGTTCAGGGTGAGGTAGGGGGCAGGATACCATCATCGATTGACCCTCAAGCCGTATGGGCTTGGCGAAGCTTGTCCCTCAACCGCTCCAGGGCCTTTCCTAGCTCGTTGCGGCCCTTCCCATCGGCACCAACTCCCCAGAATGCATCTTTATCAGAATCCTGATATTTCATCAGCACATATGACATCGGATGCAGCATGTTGCTCAAACCTCGACAAGTTCGGCGTCTCTAGTCGCAAGAAGCTCTTCTTTCAAATCCTCGTGTTGCGTGAACTTCAGTTCTAATGCAATATCCATCTTTGATGCCTTTCAGTATGCTTTCGAGACGTGAGATGGCGGGACACACCTTCTCGATATTTACCAGCTTCCAATCGGGTCTTACTTCGGGTTGGAAACGCCGAGCTTCTGAGAACGCAACGCTCGGCCTTTCCGAACAGGTTCGAATGTGCTCCGCAAGTCCTGGGCGATGCCCGTGAAACTAAACGGAATATTTAGAGTGCGACAAAATAAAAAATCACGGAACACGAACTTTGAAGGACTGAAAGAGGTGTTCGCTTGTTGGGTATGTCTTCCCCTTGTATTTTACATGATGCTCAGAAAAATTGGTAAACCCGTAATGCGAGTCGTGCTTGTGGTAGAACAGGATTTTTGATCTCTGCCGTGGCGATTTATGAGGATCTGGCGAGCCTGACGGGGACTCTGATTTCGGCGACGACAGAAAGTCCGATCCGCGATGCGACTTTCGATAGTGGCTAGTGCGTGACGATGCCCTAGACGTCTGCCCGTCTGCAAGACCTTGGTTTGGCTGGATAGGCGACGTGGGTAGACTGACGTCGTCCTGCGACATTCCCTCCGCGACTTCCGGAAGCGTAAAGATCTTGCTTAAATAAGTGGGGGAAAGAGGGCGGTCCGATTCCACAATTAACGCGCTCCGACGGTTCTCGTAACGAAACTGTTGGGCAGCTTGAGGTTTCGACGTGGATGGAAGGCCTGCGGAGCCAAGATTCGGTGTAGAAGTTATAGTAAGTGTTTGACGAGAATGCATAATGGACAGAGGGGCGCTTGGGACGACGGTTGGGTTCATCGTTGTAGGTGTTTTTGGACAGTCTGTCGGGCTTTTTACAGGGCTCTTTGCCTGAACATCTCGAAAGGATTTGGTGTAGATATTGTGCCTTAGCCTCAACCAGGCCTCGAGACGAAAACGTTGTAGTCCTCGAGCGTGCCTCGAGGCATTCTCCGAGTCATGGCCATCATGGCTGTACGAAGCAAAGTTGTGACCTGTTGTGACAATGACATGTTTCGTCACCGCAGCCAACCGTTGAACCCAAGCTTGCAACTTTTGTTTGCTGATACTCTGGCACCTATCTTCACGATGCTTACGACTGCTTCTCGAACAGGACTTATTGCCAACTGTGGACCCTTTCAAGTGTAGGTTTGGGACTTTGTTCACGGGTTCTTAGTCACTGCTGCCAATGCAACGAGCGCCTGGCCTTCCCCTATGTTGATTGATGCGCTGTGCTCGAGTCTGACCTCGGGACTACTATACTATACCAACAAGGTCTCGTGCTTCCCGACCACTCTTACTTCAGCCTTGAATCGGCAAATGTTTGGCGGCAATCGACTGATCAGCCTCCACGTAAAAGATCCATACTACAAACTGGGTGCGTTATGACTCTTGTTATCGTACACCACTCACTCCCCGGATCTTATTGAAAATGTTAGTCAAGGAAAAGTTTAACCTTAGCTGGAGGCATGCAGACAACCTCGGCCGCCTGTACGTGCTATGCTGAAAGTTCTGTCTACCAACGACAGCCTGGATCATTATAAGGACTATCGGTCGTTGAGATTTCAGCCCTCTAACATGGAAGTCGATTTTGACGAAGAACGGAGGACGGGTAGCTGCAGAAATCAATGACCGAAAGGCCAAAAATCAAGGAAACCAAAAGCTTCTCTTCCATGGAACAAATCGGTACTGTCGGATTACAGAAAAATCCGAACGCACTCCGTACTTGTGATCTCTTCGAATGCTCCTTGTGCTCCATCATTAGGCAATCCTTCGACATCCAGAAATCCGGTATATCTTACGCTTCACAAATCCTTCCCGCTGCTTACAACCGTCCAAGGTGACAAGCATAGTTTCAGCAGGTAAGACGTCAATCAGCCCTAAGCTTTTACCCTCGGCTCATCGATAACACTAGGTTTGGCAAAAGAATATACTCCACAACATGCTCTTCGAGTCAGTAAGTCACTCGTGCGTGCGCCCATCATACTAATTATCTATGGATGAGGCCGATGATTATTTTCCACTGGAGCGAGGAAACATGATTGGCGAGTAATGTTAGCCTGTCGAGTTGTGATTGGCAAGCCTTTGATCAGACGTCGGAATGCCGGCGAGCTCACCGAAGCACCATCCGGATACCAGTCTGTAAGTCTTCTCAGTATACATTTCTCCTCTACCAAGCCTTATCGAAGATCTGACTGTCCCCGATTATCGGAAAGCCAGGGGATTCCCTGAATTACCACGAGACTATCGTCTACAATAACGATGCTATACGTCCCGCGTTCCTCATTGTGTACGGCGAAGAGCCGGAGGAGTCCAGCTGTGTTGTCTCTTGAATAATCCCAGACAGTTTACCGTAGTACGAAGCTTTCAAAGTAGGCTATATTTTCCTTTTTTTTCTCGATGTGGAAGAAAGTGACGCTCTATAATAACAAACGGCTGCTTCGGTGCTCAGATTCAGAATGCCGTCGAGTGCCCGGAGATTCGCTCCGACTTGGTTCGAAAGTTGTGGGTGAAATTGATCTTGTGATGATCGAGTAATGATGAAACCCGCAAATCGGCTTTCTTCCCTCCACCATCACCTGGATGCTTCACGCGTGCAGCACCTCATGTTTACAACGACTTTGCATTGTATGAACGGTCTATCACAGCATTCGCCGCCACTCCGGCACTGCTCTTGTTCGGCCTACCGACAACTTCAGTGATGTCGGCAAAGAATCACTCGTTTCACAGTCAAGCGCCCCTACACCATGCATGCTTTGGTTCAATTTCCCTGCTGGATGACTGCAACTGGAGGATGATTATAAATAATGCAGAATTCATTTCGATGGAGCCGCACGTTTTAGCATGTTGACCGACGAACAATTCACGCTCCAGGAATCGAACGGAAAGCGCAACCGGGTCGTACATCTTCCAGAAACTGACCCTCTTTACACCTTCGGTGAGATGGACTTCGACATTTCTTTTGTTCCGCAAACTAATTGAGCACAGTGGAGAGTAGGTTCAACAAAGGTTGGAAGCACCCCGACAAACCCAGACCCCCGATACGTGCAGTATTTAAGATACTATCGACGAAGGAGAATCTTGAACCATATCTGAAATATAGGTACGTCTGACTACTAGTATTGATACGTATCCTGAGTTGACGTTCGATGGGTAACAGATCCCGCGTTGAGGCCTCGCCAAGTGTTCGGTTGCACCCAAACTCACGAATCGAAAAACTTCTCTTCCATGGCACAAATCGACGATGTCTCCTCGCAGAAGACAAACACAGACTCCGGCTTTGTGAACTCTTTGATTGTCATCTCTGTCAAATCGTAGGTGCATCCTTTGACATTGGTAAATGCGGTATGTCTTTCCCTTCCTCTGCCCATGAGATTCAGGCTCCTAATTACAGCAATATAGGGACGAAGCACCAATTTCGCCGGTGAGAATCTCCCCTGTTCAGCCCTTTTCTAGCTACTGACCGTTCTTGTAGATTTGGCACCGGGATATACTCCACTTCGTGTTCTTCAAGTAAGCGTTCAGTCCTTGTCTCCTCGACTCTGTCGTTGACATCTTGTCAATTTGCAGAGGCCGACGATTATGTTTTGAACGGCGGGAAGAAGTCTACTTATCGTATAATGGTGGCTAGTCGTGTGACCGTCGGAAAGCCATTTAAACGACGCCAGAACGGGACGGGCGTCGTCGGACCGCCTGCAGGGTACCATTCAGTAAGAATCTCCTACGTCTATGCGTTTCGTGCTAACACATATGGTATAGATTGTAGGGAAGCCTGGAATCCATTTGAACTATCCGGAAACTGTGGTTTACTCCAACGATGCTATTCGTCCTGCTTTCTTGGTCGTCTACGGTTTCCCTCCAGAGAAGGATCCGAACGTCTTGCGCTCTGTGATTACTAAACTGTTCAAAACGCCAGTGGCCGCCTGATATGGGATACATGTTCCCCTTCCTGTTATATTATAATTTAATGCACTATATATGCCAGATCCCTCTGTTCACATTTGTCGTTCCCTATAGGAGCAAGCCGAAACGAACGCAGACACAACACTACTTGCGGTATACAAGTATGCATACAGGAACTATAGCATCCGCAGTTGGAACGAAGACAGATCCACTCTCTCCGCTCTAAAGAAGGATCAGCATATGGCAATGTGATCTGTACAGCAGAATATCTTACCGTGTTACTTCCGGTGGTCCCAGAATCCACGATGGCACTGCAGCCAATTGACACGCGATACGGAGAAGAAGTGCAGGCCGTCGCAAAGTAATCACCAAGGGCTGAATTTCGGTAAGAGTATATCCCATCTCCGAACCTAGATCGACGTCTCAGCAATCACGACCAGAAAATCAAGCATGAACATTACCTTCCGGTGTTGAAGGGTGCGCCGAACGCAAAAGAATTGAATGACGACTTAAGGATGCAACATATGCCACATGACTTGTAGTTGCACAGTACTGGCGTGGTATCCACGCCGAAATTGCAGATACATTGGGCACTGTGATAGGTACGAATCTCCACTGCAGATGCAGAACTCGCGCTAATATAAATCCATTCATTAGCTCGGCTGTCGTAAAATAGCACTCGTGACCTACCGATAGGCATTTTGCTTGATCCGAGCATCATGTGGAATGTCGACTTCGAAGATTCTGTCGACCGTAGGGGCCGGCTCGGGCGATTTCCATTGGGTGAGGAATTGATCGCGATCTGCAAGTTAGACGTGAGCAGCAAGCACTTCCACTTATCCGATCTCACTGAACCTACAGTTTCTAAATGTTCTCCCATTAGCGCGCAATTCTCTGAAGCTTCCTTGACTATGCGCACGACGATCGCATGGGATGCACAGCGCGCCGACAGTGCGTGGCAAGGTGTTGCAGGTCTCACATGCCTCTACGATGCCCTGAAGCACCCCTTCCCTGACGCTTACTATTAACCCTGCGCGTTATTCATCAAAGGAAATCACCTACTTTGCATGTGCCTCCGAGCAAAAATTGGCAAAGGCTGATTTTCCTGTCGCACGACACCCGCGAAGTTTGCATCCGTCTGGTGTCGGTCCCTGGCCATTCCGAGCACATGTTCTGCTACAATAACGGTGTTTAACGCCATTCTCGACAAATTTTGGTTTCGCGCCACAGATCTAGATGCGCTGTTAGTCGTGGACGCGACAAAGGCAGAGTTATTACCTCGCACAAGTCTGTTGGCGGTGGGCTCTGTGGTGGGCTGTTTCCCCAGCCAAGCTTCTTCCTAAGCATTACAGGAGGTTTGGCGTAGAACGGATTATAGTGAACAGAACGTGAGCCTGTCAAGGTGATATCAGTCCTTCCTCGGCATTTGCCCTGATAATTGCTAATGTGCTTACACGCCTCGCCCCCGCCTCGTTGCTTCTGGGGTGCCTGCAGGAAAACATTCAGGTGAAGAGGCCGAGATCGCATGTCGTCAATCAAGATCACCCCTTCGACAAATGCGGTTATAGCTTCCACGGCGTCGTCGGTTCGACACACCCCACATACGCCTCGTCCCTGCAGAGTGTCGTCAGCCAGCAATCAGGATTTAATCCAGCTCACATCATTTTCAGTCCTCATTTCACTATTCTTCCTCCCTAGGTCCAGGCCTGTAGACTCCCTCCTTGTACGCATAACTCCTCCATCCCGAGCCAGTTCTCGAGCAGCTCAATGTCGTCAACCACCACTACAACTACCACTGTATTATGCGAGGTGACACTGCAGAGGTCTAAATAGTCATGTCATATTAATGGACAGCAACACCAGAATTGCAACCAACGGCCCAAATACTTCGATGGTGCCACTACGCATCCGTACTGCAACAAGACCTGCGCAACTAAAGCGAAGCCAGCGCTTGCCCGGTCATCTACGTCGTCATCGACATCATCCAACAACTGCGACGTAAGCTTTTCCTTCGTTCCCTTCTGGCTGCAAGATGAACTTCTCGCCATAGTATTGCAAACTACGGCCTAAATACAAAGACCCGTCGGGATTTACTCATCCGTACTGCGGAAAGAACTGTGCTACAAGCTACGCCAAGACGTCGCCCAAGAAGCCAACAGCCACTTCCACCACATCTAAAGGTAGGGCTGAAGATGACCGATGCTCAGGATACGTAATCTATATCTGCCTTTCCAGGTGGCTGCCAAGCACCCGGGTGCCAGAAGCCTCCATTCACGAACGTCGATGGCTCTCTGGCAGATTACTGCTGTCAAGCTCATAAAACGTGCGCTACCTCTGTCACCACGATCTAGGAAAGACAAGTGACTTTACCTTTCGATGTGCTAATTGCAGCCTTGGGGAGATGATATGCATAATGTGCCGCAAAGCGCCCAAACTGCCGAAGTCGCATTTTTGCGGCCAGCCTTGCATCGACGATGCGGAGAGTAAAGGTCCTATGGTCCTCGAGGTCCCGAAGGGGCATGTCACGTTCAAGAGCGGTTGGTGTTCTGTGTTTCTTAACTGCATTTTAACATCTTACACGAGCTACTTATAGTCGAGGAGCAGTTCAAGACCTCTTGGCGGCACAGTCGAAAGCGCTGTCCTCCGGTGCGCCGTGTTTACAAGATTATAACACCGCCGGCATCGCTCGCTAGCTACAACGCATACCAGTAAGGCAGCTTACCCCAATGACTTGTCGATCTCCAAAGGAACTAAATCTTTCTAATAAGAGCCGCAGTCGAAGCACGCGGCCAGTTCTTAGCGGCAGGGCGCTCTGCGGGGAACGAGAATAGACGCTGGCATGGAACCCGAAGAGAGTGCAGCATTGGCGACAAGGGCCGCACGGCCTTGTGTGCATCGACCAACTGTCCAATGTGCTGTATCATCAGGACATCCTTCGACCTGAGCAGATTCGGCTCGAAGACGGGATGGGGCAGGTGAATCTCTTCCAAGCATACAGCCACAGGCAAGTGAGCTGACTTGTGATAGGTTTGGCAAGGGGATCTACACGTCCTCGACATCGTCCAAGTACGATATCACTTCATGGATATTTTTGCCGTTTACTCATAGAATAATGACCATAGGTCCGACGACTATGCTAGCAACGATTGCTCATCCAAGTTGACTGCGATCCTCTTAAACAAGGTCATAGTCGGCAAAGGTTGCAAGATGCTCAAGGATAGCTCCTCCTTGATAGCTCCACCCACAGGCTTCGATTCCGTAGGCAGCCTCAGATTAATCGGGTGGTTCTTATTCTCATCCTTCATCGTCAGGTGCTGGCTGAGAAGGGAGGAAGCCTCAACCACGACGAGCTGGTTGTTTACAGGAACGACGCCATCCGACCATCGTTCCTTGTGCTGTACGAGGCGTAGCACCTCCCTGTTGTATATACTATAACGACGCGTCACCTGTTTAAGTACGGAGCAATGTCAGGGAGCCGATTTGTCTGGTGGTAGGAGGCACCTCTCGTGCCTCTGATGTAATTTATAAACACCTATATATTGTAGAGATTGCTCGTTCATAGTTACAAGTCACAAGATAGATAAAAAATGACCGTTGAAGAGATGTCCGAGAATGGAAGAGTTCTAAATGCTTCCTGACCTCTGCGGCAAACGGACGTTGCCCGTCGACCCCCATGCCAGCCAAATCAAGACACCCATCCCCGCAGTCAGCGTCAATCTGCGACAACGAAAACTCGGTGAGCATATCCCCACCGACGTGCGCAGGGTACTACTTACACCTCGATGACTGCGATAGCTGTTCGAGAACAAAAATGATGTTACTCAGATAATACCCGATCATCGAGAGTGAAGAAGTCGTACCAAACAGACCACGGATCTGGCCGCAATACACTAGGCCATTACAGCGAGCCTTGACCAACAAGTCCGGGAGCGCACCATTCAACAACCCAGCGCCGACGATCCACACGAGCCAAGTCACGAAAACCCAAATCGACTGGGCCCCGATCGAAGCGACGGGGTGCTCGGCCCATCTGGGATGGAGGAAGAGCATGCTATACGCGCCGCCGGTTAACGAGGTCGAGCAGGCACTGAACCTATACACCCGCGAACGGGAAATAGCGTCAGCCAGGGTTGGGCGGTCGGGTAATGGAGACGACTACTTGCAGGAGGAGGATGGCCGCGGTACGTGTTTGCGTGTTTGGGGAGTTGTGAAAGTAGGCGTCTTGGATGAGAAGCCAGCTCGCGAGGGAGATCTGTGATAGTTACAGGGTGTGTGCCGGTGTGGACGGGGACGGTTGGGGAGGCGGAGGCGTACCTCAATTAGGCTGCTCATGACGATGAATAGATAGAATGCTGTGCGGAAACTGAGTCAACCTTCTACGAAGAACAAGAGGAGTAGAGTAACGGAGGGGAAGAAGCTTACCGGGTGCATAGCGTTGGAGGCGCACTCCAGATGGTTTGTTGAGACCTCTGGGGTTGCTCCGGGCATGCCGGTATGTCATAAAGAAGGCACATAAGTAGGTTGCGAAGAACAGAGCGCTGCCTATCGCAATGAGAGTGCTGAGCGTGCTTGAGTAGGATGCTCGAGAGTCGTCGGAGGCTGGAAGTAAGGCTGAAGCGCTGAGCACCACAGCGGATTGGGGAGCAGGGGCCATCGCAGATAAGAAGCAACTAAGGCGAATATACTGTATAACGATTACGGGAGAGGAGACTGGATACTAAGGAGAGAGGATGAGAAAAGCTAGCTCGTTTCTCGAAAACGAGCTAGCTGAAGTCAAACAGGCGCGAGGGTGCTGGAAGTCGCGTGTCAGTGCTAATATCATTAATTGAAGAGTGTTGCATGTCAGCTTCTGCGTGTGTGAACATCGCTATAAGCATCGCTAGCAAAGGGTACATTATCATAGAGGACCGAGAGATGCAGTGTTCGGGTCAACATCGACATGCACGAGGAACGTGAAATCCAGTGACAGGTCTGCTTCGACTTTGACGCTCGCCGCAATCATCATATCAGACTCGAAGGGAATCCCGTTTCAGAGTTCGAATGACCTCTTAGACCTGTCTATCTGCACGGTCGAACGTTGCATTCCTTCGTTTTCTTATCCAGAACACCAGGCTTGCACCTTAACCAGAACCAAAAGGCATGTTGCGCATGGGGCATAGAGTATTTTGCATGGACGTATGTAGCACTGGAAGTCAACAGCACGCGTAAAGCATAATTCTGGGCGGTCGCACCCATCCCTGTATCCCACACCACCGCATCTTTTGGATCCCACAACCACTCCCTTAGGGCGCGAAGAGAGTCTCGAGGAACTCCTTGCTCGCCGCCTTGGGCTTCTTGGGCTTCTTGGCGTCCTTCTGCTTCAGGCGCTCCTGCTTGACTGTTACACAAAATATGTCAGTTTCATTCGATACGGGTAGGGAAGGAGAGGAAGACGTACGGATTTCCTGGCGGCGGAGGGTCTTGGCGTAGGGGTTGAGACGGAAGAGAATGGCCTTGTTGCGAAGGGGGTTCTTCTTCTGCGTCCAGGGGCGCTTCTGCACCTTCTGGCCAGCGGGACGGATGACGGACTGGATCTCATCGGAGTTGATCAGGCGGGTGACATCGGGGTTAGTGATCTTCGCCGATGGGAGGATGTAGTCCTTCTTGTACACCGCGGTCTTCTCGAACGTGCCGTAGACATCATCGAGCAGGGCGAAGGCACCCTCGGTCCAGATGACGAAACGGCCGAGATGGCCACCAGGGGCGAGCTGGAGGAGGTTGAGCCGCCTGACATTGACGAGCTCGACACCGGGAAGGTTGCGGAAGGCCTTGACGATGCCGTTGTCCTCGTTGTAGACCATGAGGGGGCCACGGCGCTGGCGGTGCCTGCGGTTCCTCAGCTTGCCCTTGCCGGCGCGGATCTTGCGCGAGTTGGAGACCTTGACGACGTCGGCGTAGGCGCTCAGGGACTTGAGCAGGGCGACGGCCTCTTTGGTCTTCTTGAAGGACTCGGCGGCGCTGTTGATGACGAGGGGGACCTCTTCGATCTGCTCGATGCGGTGGCCACGGGCGAGAACGAGCGAGGGCAGGGCGGTCGCAGCGAGGGCGGAGACGATAGCAAACCGGCGCTGGTTCTGGTTCACCTTGACGTGCCACTTGCGCCAGGTCTTGGTGGGAGCGAACATGCGTCCTCCACGGCACATGTTACCGAATGCAGCCTAGATAAACGCACTGGTCAAAAACTGCGACAAAAATGTAACCATTGCCAAGTTACGCACCTGACCGGAACGGTGGGTTCCTCCACCACCGACACGGGGAATACGGGCAACGGCACGACCGGTACCCCAGGACTCAGCGCTGGTCTGGTGGCCAGCCTTCTCGCTGACGGCATAAGCCTGCCTTTTGTTCTTCGCGATGCTCTCTGTGCAAGCCGTAGATTAATCCTGTATTCCTCCACTTCCACATATCTTTCGATCACTCACTGTGCACCTGGGAAACAACGTCCAGCCTGATGGGGGCGGTCAAAACCGCGGGGAGAGGAAGCGAGGTTGAGGGCTCTGTAAATTCCAGGATCAGAGGTTACTCCTGCCCCAGGATTCTGTGCTGCTCACCGCCAGAGGAGGAGCGGACGTTGACGGTCGGTCGGGAGGCCATGGTCGGTAGTCTTGAGGTCTTGATTTTTCGATCAGCTCCCAATACGGAATACACAGTGAACACGAATTAGGGTTTTGCCGGTGCAACTGTACAGTCGTCTATTGCATAACAAGTACAAAGCATATGTCGACTCCTTCGGCATCACGGCAAGTCCAAATTGGGCGGCCGTGGGCATCGAGCGGCGCTTCTAAGCTTCTTCGTCGTCATACTGTTCCTCCCTCCATCTCCTCTCATCCACAAGCCACGGGTTGGCATCTATGCCAGCTAAATCTGTCAAAACCAGTGCTGAATTCCGTAACCTTGGCTTTCGATGATAATATCTCTGTTACAACTATCACTGTTCTAAACCGAGGAGCTCGCTCTATTACCCTCAGATTGACAGAGTCAGGAGAGAAATGTCTCATGCACGTCCTCACTTATATTTAATTATTTGATCAGTCCCGGAGGCCTGAGGCGCTACAGATCGAACTTCCTGTTTTTCCGCCACGGTATTTCTGGCTATTCTGTGACAAATGTATGTACGAACAAGCTATAACTATCAATCTGCAAGCATATCTACTATTTATATGCTGATGCTCGAGTCGTATCGTCCTGTTGGCGTCTGGTGTATGGAGGTTGACAATGAATGCTATCTTTTGGTTGACGGCGGATGCTGTCTTTGACTATCTTCTACTTACCACAACACTGTAGAGTGAACCCTTCCATGGATAACTTCAGTTCAAAGCCACAGCAACTTTGCCTCGTGATATCACCACGCGACGCGTTCTCCGACGCGGATGGTTTGCGCGGAAAGCGAGGGCGCGTTCTGACACCCTAGCGATACAGAAGGTGTTGAACTTGAAAAAATTAGCACTAACAGCTCCGTTACGGCCAAGATTAGATGTGTGGCATGTTGAGCCTGTATACGGTCTGCTCGTCGCGTCGCGCTCTCGCGCGATTCGGAGGTAGCACGGTCCGCAGTCGACGTTTTGTACGGAACGAAGACTATGGGGCAGGGTATAGTAGGTTACCTCGCGCAGCTGAGCAAAACTCCCTGTGAAGTACTTCGTTATCCTGGATGCGGTCGCCGGTCAACACCATGCTGTACTGGCAAATCAAGTTGCGTGGGCCGCGCTCCGCGCCAAGGGATATGCAGAGGGGGAATACAGTTTTCGCAAGTACGCTCTTGCATCCAACAAGCTGTTTCAGAAATGTGCGGAGGAGCGGTTGGGGTGGCGGCCCAAAACATGGCCCTCATGGCACGCTACGAAGATGGAGGATGGACTGTAGGGAAGGAAGGAGCAGGAGGAGAACAACTGTTGACGGTGGACTGTATTTCTGCAACTTGACTTCTTCCACTTCAAGAAATTGTATGTAAAATACCGCGTTATCTTGAATGCGGTTGCCGGTCGACGCCATTCTGTACTGGGAAAATATGTTGTATGGGCCACGCTCCGCGTGCAGGGATATGCAGAAGCGGAATATAGTTATCGAAAGTACATTCTTGCATGGGACAAGTTGTGGAGTCCAGAAATGTGCGCAGGAGCGGCTGGGATGGCAGCCCAAACGGTGGACTGTATTTCTGCAACTTTAATTGAACCCGGCTACGACTCGGGTACAGCGCTATTGCAGCTCGGAACTTCAACCGTCGCGCCCAAGACCGTCCCGTTCGCCGAGACCAAGGCCTCTACCGACCACGTAAAAGCTGCCAACTTAGGTCCAGCCGGTTTCTCCGACATCGACGTCGCCGTCCGTGAGTTCACCAGACCCCTACCGGGTATTGGCCCCAAGCTTCCGTCCCTCGATCTCCTCATCGGGCCAACGACGGGCCCGTCACCGCAAACCTAAGCTGAATGGCAAGACTTTTAACGACACACAAAAGACTGAATTCGTGAAGATGGTATCGATGAACAAACCTAGAGTTCAAACTGGAAAGAAAGAGTGAAAAAGTGAAAAAGTGAAGCCCGACTACTCAACAGATATGTAAACATCGAGATTTAACACTAAGGCGTCAACAATTCACTCACTACATGTCAAGCAGCTCTTTCCCAGACATCCGGCCCCTCGAGGACAGGCATGGCTCTCAGAATAGACCAATGTATCTCACCCAACGGCCTTTTCCTCAACGCCTCCTCATTGTTGTCGAAATCCAGGACAATGACTAAAGGTCGACTGATTTCATGGCCAGGTCGATCTCCACAGCCGATGAACTTGTAACCATCGCCGTCGAGGTGCTCGCGAAGGATACTCCTGATAACACCATCCACTTTGTCCGGGTCACCGATGATGGCGGCCACCTTGTCACGACAGATTTCGTAACCTTTGATATACATCGCAGAGAGCTGTTCGGCGACGTTAGTGTTTTATGAGTTAAAGAAAGAAATGACTGTTCCGATGAAAGGTTTCTGTAGACTCGCAAGCCGTCCCAAACGCAGTGTGTCTCTGTTAATACCGCAAACAAAGGCAAAGGGAAGACACACTGCGTAGGGACTGGGAGTAACGGTTCACTTTTAGCAGGATCCCCCAAACGTCCCGCGGCAGACTTAGAAAAATTCGGCCTCCACATCTCCAAAAAAAAGTGCTCGTATTGATAGGCTAAGGTTCAGAATAGTTTTTGGGTTTTAACTTTTTGGAAGCAGTAGATCAACAGCACCCAGCGGAGTTCGAAGCGGTTGGACACGAGCCTAATATGTATCCTGCATAATTGCTCTAAGTGTGAACACCATCAAAGCAGACCGAGTCCAAAGTACCAAGGGTCGTAGCGAGATAAATCGCAAAATCCGACACAGAAAGCGATGGACACAGTGCACCTGAACGGGAGCCACAGTTCGTCAAAGTATAACAAATCATCATTCCGACATGGTGAAATATAGTGCGAATCGTCGACTCCATCCTCCTTCGAATAAAAAATGTATAAACGAGTAATTTAATCCAGTCAGACGTTGACGTTGGCAGGAATGCAGGCAGCAGAGACCAAGCCATCTGTAGACAAGTTCATCATCAGTCGCGGTCCGCCAAATAGGATAAGGGGAGATTATTCCAAGCTTACTGATTTTATTCTCGTCGCAGCAGACGGGCTGCGTGGTGCTAATCATAAAAACAATGTCAGGAGCTGACGAAAAATTATAGGAAAAGGTTCACGGACCAGCTGTTGCCATTGATAGCGAACCAGACGCTGATTGGGTTGCACTCAACACCGAACTGCCCCGTAACCCCCTGCGCGGCAGCTCCAAGGAGGTCGCCGAGGAGCTTAGCGCCAGACTCCGTTTGGCTGTCGGAGAGCTGGTTGCAGCACTGGACCTCGCCCACGTTGCAAGAGTATGTTGGTGAGTCGTGGGCGACGGCAGAGAGGGCAAGAGCGACGACAGAGAAGAGGGCGGTTTTAGAGAACATCTTGGTGGTGGAGGAGAGTGAAGACTTGAGTGTCTGTGGGTAGTCGTGGAGGCGGTGGGTGCTCGACTGAGGGAATGGGGAGCGTCCTGGGGCTCTTTATACCGTGTGCCGCAGTGGTTTCCCGCTTTGGAAACAAAGATTGAAGAAGTAGGTTCCGAAAGCATGAATCCCCGACAGAGGCGATCGACTGCTGGTTCCGAAGAGGTCTCCAAAGTTTTATCATGCATACGCGCTAACGCACTGTTCCTGGAAGAAGAGGAAGAAAAGACCAAGTGCATGTTCCTGAATATCCTAGGGAGCTAGTTAAGTCTTGAATGGATCCCGTCCAAAGATCGATATCGATCAGTGGAGCTATGGGCAGTCATCTGCCTATTGAATTTACCAGCCGAAAAACACTGATGGTCGCCATATCCGTCGTCGCACCGCATAGAGAGATTTCGAGCTGTCGGTGAAGGATTGGATGAAGAGAAAACCTAAAGCTGACAACGCTCTTCAACGATCTCAGTCTGAACGAACAACGTGACAGAGAAGTCGATCCCCGACTCTGTTACGTAAGTAACAGGAGGGTTTTGTCGGAGACGAATGGACATTCCTCCCGCCAAATCGACTTCGCGTCACGTGCCACGACAACTTGCGTGGCCCTTCTTTTTTTCTCCCCCTTGAACTTCTCGCCTTCGACTACAGTAACATACTCATTGCCTTTCCTGCCCTGCTGCTACCGCTGTTCTTCTTTCTCTTTTGCTCAGCGTGCTTCTAACATCTGCACCGTTCTCGCTGTCATCTTCCTAACTTACTGGTCACACCGCGAAAAAGACATCAATCGGACCGTACCAAGGCCGACAAGTCGATCGGAGTTCAACCAGACAATACGAAGGACATTGGGATGCATAGTTTAGGAGGTATGAAGGAAGACCTACACACCGGTAGCATCTCAGTATAGACACAGAGACTCTAGAGTACAGTTATGCTGGAGAGAACATGAAATATTCTGAGTATAACCCATGAAACAACATAATTCAGTCGATGCAGCTATGCCATGCAAAATTCTTATTCTTTCTTATCTACCAATTCTCCTTAACTGGACGGGAGTCACCAGAAAAAAAAAGACAGAGTCGGGGACTGGCGCTTGCGCCGCTAACGATTGAATGTCCGCTGAATCGGCTGATGCGAACTCCTTCTCCTCCTCCTCCATCGCCGCTTGCAAGTCAGCAGCGACATCCATATCTGGGTTCCCTCCGCTTTGCTTCTTCTCTTAAGTCCAAAATCAGTCCTGGATGCCGCCTCTCAGGTCCCACTCACGTCCATCAGCCTCCTGAGAATCCGGGATACTGGCGACATCGGTCCCGATACTATATGTTCAACCATTCTTGGAATGTACTGTGCATCGAATAACGAGATGAAAATGATTTTCTCGACTGACGTCGTTAGCGCGTCCATCGTTCGCCCTGACGATAATTCAGGGCGGGCCATTCGCAGGAGATGCATGGACTGGCTTTCAGACTGGTTTCCGATGACACTGGAAGCTACACCAACTTTAGGTCCCAGCATGCTTGAGACGACTCGACGGTTGAAAAAAAAGTGGCCTAGGGCGAGCTTTGACTCGAACCTTGGGACTGCGCGATCAGTGCATCCGGCGGAGGGTGGGGCGCGTGTCGTACGATGCTTCTTAGAAGGTTCTTTGGAGGTGCGCTTTTCGATGCGCTAATGCTACAAGTCCTACCAGCCTTTTTCTATCGATATCAAGGAGCTGGGTCTATGGGTTGAAACACCTAGGGTCCGTGGGTCCGATGATGGGACTCGAACACATTTCGCACAAGTGTTGACTTCCTCCTTCCCCGGTTACTTGACCGAATTTTGCATGTTCTTCGCCGCAGGAAGTATTCCTTTCATTAGCGCAAGGCACTGAAAAATTGCAATATGGAGACTTCTTCGGAGCCGTACTGAAAATTGATCATCTGTGAAGGGATCTTCGTGCTTCTTGCCTCTTGACTTCTAAACAGGGAAACCCCTGTGGCGAACGGTATAAAGAGTCCTCACGACACCCTCACTTTTTTCAGTCGAACATCCTTCGTCGTCACAATCTCCCCCAAGACACTCCAGTCTCCACACCCTCTCTCATCCAACATGTTCTCAAAAGTCGCTCTTTTCTCTGTAGTCGCCCTCGCCCTCTCCGCCTTCGCTGCTCCTGGGCACGGCACCGAGTACTCTTGCAACGTCGGCGAGCTCCAATGCTGCAACCAAGTTGCCGACAGTCAGACGGCATCTGGCGCTGAGCTCCTCTCCAACTTCATTGGCGGCGCCGCTCAGGGTGTGACTGGGCAGTTCGGTGTCGAGTGCAACCCCGTCAGTGTTTGGTTCGCCATTGGTGGCAATAGCTGGTACGTGCCCTTCCACGAAACATGCATGCATACATTTTAACAAATCTGTCCTCACTAGCGCCTCGCAGCCCGTTTGCTGCGACGACAATAAAATCAGTAAGCTTGACGCAACTCTTCGTCCGTCCGACTCCTTGGGCTGTGGCTGATCTTCTCCCTTTCTGTAGATGGCGCGGTCTCCCTGGGCTGCATACCCGCTAACGTCAATGTTTAATGGGACTACATACCAGTAGCACACTTTTGTTTTGGAAGAGGAGGAGGAGGTTCGATTTTTATAACCTTTTATTGTGGGGGAATCATATTGCGTTGCTTATATTGTCTTCGTAATCCCAGTCAGTGAGAATGTGCGATTGTTGCGTGGATTGATGTCCTTTTCAAGTGTTAAACAACCTTGCATTTCTCTTAGACTTGCGGACGCGCTGTAACAGGAAAGATGTGGCGTGCTAGGATAGTGACAGATAGACACACTTCGGAACACGTCAATTTCAAAATCGCCTTGCATCATTTGTCTCAAACACCATAAATGGTCCGTGCGCATCCCAGCGAGGTATATAAGCTCGCCCATTCGATCCTGAATCCTTACCACTCTGGCCTTTTGGCTTAGATCAAGTGTAGTATCTGTTCTTAATAGTTTAACCACTATTATGGAGGCACCGCCTCCATTCTTGGTTATCTAATTTTTGCCGCCCTTGTCCTCTGTGCTCTGCTTGCAACACGGAGGCGCGATGACCTTGCTGCTGCACTATTGGCTTGCGTCGTCGGGGGACCTCCCTTCACTCTCTTTCCTGTTATTTGGTTGCTTGTCTATTGACGATGCGATGAAATGCAGGAAATAAATGGATGGTTGTGGATTGCTTTCTTTTTGGATTTTGTTATTTTTGAAACTGCTTAGAAGTAAACTTACCTTGTGCTCTGTACTTTGTTGCTTGTTGACGGCTATGGCATTGGTGGTTTCTATCAAGTGCGGGTATTCTTGCTGCACCAGGTTGTCTAACTTGTGTTTTGATCACGACGAACTTTAGTCCTCTTGCTAATACTTACACATTTCGTACTGTGTTACGAAGCCTATCTCGACCTTTTCCAAGTCCAGGTCAACCGTATCAAATCGACAAAGCTTTTTCCCAGTGATCGCAAGTTCTTCCAGAATTGGAGCATAACGACCTAGAGAGTACCAGAGAGTACCCCAGATCGTACTAGTAACTACTTACATTTTTGAACGATTGTCTTCAAAATCGATTCTTGGAGTGTGGTATCGAGACTACGGCGAGGGCCGGAATGAATAAGATCGGAGCGCTGTTGTAGAGCCACATACGGGACTTTGTAGATGTGATACTGGCGTCCATTCGTCCATCCCAAGTCGAAGCATTCATTCATTCGACATAGGCCACGGAGCTCACTCTGCCACAGATCGGAAGGGGAATGCTCGGTCACGCTTGGAAGGAGGGGAACAGCGGAGGAATGGATGTATCATTACCATCGTCGAAGTATCATTGAACATCGACGATGCCATATGGGAGGACCAGTGTAAGAAACTAGGTCCCCCGATGCTTCAGGGCAGGTTGATCGACGCTGGGTACGAAGGATGCTATTTGGCATCCTGCACTCCACCTTGAAAGCATGCCAATCCCTCAACATGACCACGCCACGGCTGGAAGTGAAGAATAGATGGTATATATATTACAGATGGCAAATTAGAATCTAGAGTGGGTGAGGCGGAGACGCCTCGAAGTTTTGCTCGTCCCACGACGACCAATCTACTCCGACTCAGGCTTGTAATCCGGGCGCAGCGACCGCACGGTCTTGCCTGGATATCACACATCGTCAGAATCTGGTCTTGAAAAAGAGTAGGAAATGAACGGACCTGCGCGCCAGATCTCCTGGTTGTTGATGACCTCAAGCTCCTTGGCGAGGTCCTGACGGTATGTTGAGCGGCCGTTGAACTCAAGGGACTTGCGTGTCTCGGTTCCGTTCCGCACGCTCTCGTAGAGCTGCTCGAAGATGGGTACGTTGGCCTTCTCGAACACGGGGGCCCAATCAAGGGCACCGCGGCGAGCGGTGGTGGAGCAGGCGTTGAACATGTAGTCCATGCTAAAGGAAGCGGATGTCCGGTTAATGATGCGCGGAAGTCATTATCGGTGATGCGTACCCTTTGGCACCGATGAGGGGGTAGAGGGATTGGGTGGCCTCCTCCACGGTCTCGTTGAAGGCTTCCGATGGGGTGTGGCCGTTCTTGCGGAGAACCTGGTATTGGGCCAAGAAGAGACCCTCTACAACAGATAGTGAGTCAAGGACATGATATTTCGAGTATGAGACGTACGAATGGCTCCCATCAACTGAACAAAAAAATCTCGTGAGATTTCGAAATTGGGACAGGGACGACGAGAATTACGTACCACACCACGTTCACCGTAAAGGTCGGAGTACACTTCCTTCTCAAAGGTCGTGTCGTACATGTACCCAGATCCAACGGCGACACCAAGGGCAATTGCCTTTTCCTTGGCCTTGCCAGTCACGTCCTGGAAGACGGCGACACTGGAGTTGATGCCGCGACCCTCCTTGAACAGAGTCCGGACGGTCCGGCCAGAGCCTTTGGGTGCGACAAGGATGACGTCAACGTCAGTGGGAGGGATAACCTTAGTGTCCTCCTTGAACACCACGGAGAAACCGTGCGAGAAGTACAGAGTCTTGCCCTTGGTGATAAGGGGAGCGACGGTGGGCCATGTTTGTGACTGGGCGGCGTCGGACAAGAGGTTCATAATGATGGTACCCTTGTTGATGGCCTCCTCAATGGGGAAGAGGGTCTCGCCGGGTACCTGAAGGAACGTGTCATGTTAGAACATAGCTGGGAAGTGAAGCAAGAAATCTTACCCAGCCGTCCTCCTGGGCCTGGCGCCAACTCTCGCCGTCCTTGCGGACACCAACAGTGACATTAAGGCCGTTGTCGCGAGCATTCAGACCCTGACCGTGACCTTGCGAACCGTACCCGATGAGGGCGAGGGTGTCGTTCTTGAAGTAGTCCTGGAGCTTAGCAAGAGGCCAGTCGCTACGCTCATAGACGACCTCCTTCGTGCCAGCGAAGTCGAGGGTTTTAATACCACGAGCACCCTATGAAGATCATCGTTAAAATTTTCTGCGGAGCACCAGCAAACGTGTGAAACTAACCTGGACAGTCGAGCTTTGCGCACACCGTGCAGCAGCAGCCTGTGCAAGCAGAGAGTATGAAGCTGTCTGAGCAGGCTTGAGGGCGGCCTTCGACAGTGCACGCGGTGCACGACGAGAGGCGGCGCGGAGGGCTTGTGTCGCTGAACGGGATGCGAGAGAGGCCATGGTGGGTGTATGAACCTAAACTTGGTATCCAAAGTTTTTTATATTGAAACTTCTTCGTCGAGTCACGACATTCGGCCGACCCCGATCATTTCCGATAAGGCCGAAATTCGGTTTATCCGCCTTCTTTCCTCCTTCAATCCTCTTTCATCATCAGTGCCTCGAGTTCTCGACTGCGTCCAGGGCGGCGGCGACAATTTGAATTAGGAGGAAGGTGTGAATCCCAAACGGTTTTCCTACTGCGGATGTACGTATACAACGCAGCACTTGTAGTACCAAATGGCACCCAGTACGAAGTCGAGTAGGTAGACCTCCGTAATCTACCAGTTTGTAATCGAACCAGGTGGATATGTATATTGTTGCCACTCGCTCGCATGTTGGTTGCGAATTCGAGATCAGACTGCGCCGTGTTCGCTCAAGAGGTGGCGCACCAGTGTCGGTCTGACCCGAATGTCTGTTGAGGTCATGACAGTCCGGCCCGGATTTCCGGTCACGTGATTTTGAAATATTGGGTCGCTGTTGGCAATGGCGATGAGCTCCTCCTCCTACGAGTCCTGGTTGGCGGCGACCACTACTGTGGCGTTCTCGGATAGCCCTGCCAGCACTTGACTTGTCGTGTAATTCTTTATTCTCAGCTGCGATGTGGAAATACGGAAGTGCAGTCGCGCGTTCAAGGCCACGATTGGCCATCCAGTTGACAAGACGCCCTATGCGATACGTATCAGTGAGTCCTTGAGTCATTCAAGTAGAACGATATCACTGACCTCATGTTACAGCGCGCTTCCTCCTCTCAGATTGCGGGTGGACTAGCTACTCATTTAACGAGGGCGGCCGCATCAGCAGCGTCACTCAGACCACAATCTGCTGTAGATGATTTACATCGACAGTTACCCGAAGTCTCACCAGACGACCTCCCGATTATAAGCACAGGAGATGGGAAGGTTGCGATTGGATGGGATACACGGACTTGGTCACGGTTGTGCGTGTAATTGTATCCTTATCTGACTCTGCGCTCACCAGCTGTAGCCATAACATATGGCTCCGAGATCATTGTAGATGCCCAAAATGCTTTCATTCCATCACGAAGCAGCGACTCGTGAACACATTCGAAGTACACAAGGATCTCACGAACCCTTCATTTCTCTCTGCCCTAACTATTTGGGTGTCTAGATACCACATGACATCACACCTGTTAGCGTCGAGCCGAAGGTCGAAGGCTTGGAAGTGTCATGTAATCTCCTGCCTCTGACGCGTTTGCCATGATACCTTATCTCGATCTTAGGGCCTTCCTCCACCTCTCATGTATCCCTATACCCATGGTCATGGCTTCAACGACATTCTTACGATCCTGTGCTTCACAAACCCGACGCAGATAATGCGTTCGTCTTTCTCTATATCTTTGGAGTATCCACTAATGATCATCGCAGAAAGATCTTGTGGGGGAAGAAGATCGAACAATCCCCGCCGTCAGTAACATATGAGGAAGCGATGGGAAAAGATGATACGGGATTGTTCAAATGGTTGACCAATATCGCAAGTGCCTCATTTTCTGGTTCTTGATAAAGTCCTAAGATTCGTACAGGACAAGTTTGGATTCTCTTTCATACAGGGTGTACCAGCAACTCCAGAAGCGACAGAAAAGCTGGTTCAGCGGATCGGCTTCATCCGTGAAACACAGTGTTCGTTCTCAGCAAAGTTGGCCGTGGTCCATTGTTTAACTTTTTATAGATGGTCGCTTCTGGGACTTCACATCGGACTTGGCAAAGGGGGACACGGCATACACGACACTTGCTCTCGGAGCACACACAGATACCACTTACTATGTAATGCAATCCCAGGCCGTCTTCTGCGTCCGTTGGTTGAATCTCTACAGACAGATCCCTGCGGCCTACAGCTATTCCATCTCCTCTCCCACACGGACGGGTCTGGTGGTGCATCTCTCCTTGTTGACGGCTTCTACGCGGCTTCCATCCTGAAGGAGCTCCACCCCGACGCTTATGCTCTTCTGTCCAAAGTTCATGTACCTGCCCATGCCGCTGGAGAGCCGTCAGCGCTATACCGACCCAGTCCGCTATCGGGATATCCTGTATTGAGTCATGATTCCGTGTCGGGAGAGCTGACACAGGTGCGGTGGAACAATGATGATAGGAGCGTCATGGACCATTTGGATCCACATCTTGTTGACGAATGGTATGTTAGCTGCACCTTTCTTCTCTCTGCGAACGTAACCTTTTTCTTCGGTTAGGTATAACGCTATTCGGGCGTGGAACAAGTGTCTCACCAGTGCGGATTCTGAGTTTTGGGTTCAGCTGCAACCAGGGACTGCTGTTGGTCAGAAAATATTCCCACTTAGGCGCCGAACATTTTATCTGATGCATCTTCATATTGTTAGTTATGGACAACCATCGGGTTCTCCACGGCCGCTCTGCCTTTGACGGCAGACGTAGGATGTGTGGCGCGTACGTTGGTGTCGACGAGTATCGCTCTAAACTCGCTGTGCTCGCGGAAAAATTCGCTCCGGACACGGTCCTGCGGACGACGAACGATTTACCTATGGCGGTTGCCAACGGCCGGAATATCTGGAATCCGGCTTTATGATGGATGGATGGTGCACGATATCTATGTATATTTATGATTGAGGACGAACACGGGCTTCAGCTTGGCAGATTATACTTCAAGTTCTTTGGCCTCGTTTGTATCATGGAACACCCTATGCTATGCTACTATTTGCTGCATCTTCTTGAAGGCCGTCTTGATTCGACTCGCGACTACGAACTGATCTAATCTTTTGGACCAGATGGAAGCCCAAGCCGTGTTACTGCCTTGTCTGATCTTTGAGAAGAGATGGTGAGTGGCGCCAATCTAATCCATTGGTGGTCCTATCATACTGCGGCTGCGGCGTACATGTTTCTCATTGTCGTAAATCCTCAGTACCTTTTGTACCTTGCTGTTGCAACCGATTTTGCGAGTGACGCGCTGCTGCTGGCTCACTTTGCGCTGTACAGTGTACTTTCAGGGCAACGAACAGGGTTCAAAAAGTGTGTCCGCTTGCACCCTACATTTTGCGTTTAACCCGTTTCCATCTAGAATAGGCTCTATCCTCAATATAATTATGGTATACGCCGTCAACACGAGTGGGTTCATGTTTCTCTACCTTGTACCAAGCACTTACTATTGTCGCATCTAGGCTCCCTAACAGCGTAAGTTGTGACGGAGCAGCCCCTCAAGCCCGCGCTAACCACCAGGGCGGCATGCTCTCCGGAGCCTGGATTATAGCAGGTACAAGCTTCGTGTTTATGGGAATTTCCCTTCCATCCAGCAAATGTAAGTATACTTCTATTCGTGAGAGGTGGCTTCATGGCTCACTTTATACAGAAGTAGTTGATATGGAACCTTTGCGGCGGCAGCCCACCGTAGTGAATATTTTGAACGGGTAGTCGTTGTCCACAGTGCAGACCCAGAGAAAAGGATCTCCGAGCAACCCGAGTGTCGGAGTGCTTAAGCAATCTGCTATCTTGCATAGCAATTCAAACATGTCTACAAGGTGGTCCTTGTCATAGTAGGTATAGTTTACCTGTCCCTTCGAGCTGTCTAAAGTAGAAAAACATAATTTAAGAACGATTCTGATTGGGGGGAATCTGCCTTTAGGTATAAGATAAGTCACATCTGAGCCCTTTATACAATAACATGGTGGAGTATCACTTCCTCGGTGCTGGGATCTTGCAGTAAATTCTGTTACACTAGGTGATTATAAACGGTAAATCAATAAGTAAAGCCATAATTATCCCTCTCAGCTGGTATCATAGAAAGGAAATCCAAAATGGAACACACGGAACACTGTTGAAAAAAACGAAAATAGAGTCAAGTCATGTCATGTATAGAAGGTCAGAACGGGGAGCATACCTCTCGTTCTAAGTGAGGTCGATGACCTCCCCGGAGATGAACAAAGGGCGCACCCTAGCTTCGGTCTTGACCCTCTTTGCACCCCTAGACTTTGAGCCTTTCTTCGCGAGATTCGACTGAATCGTGTCGATTCTTGCCTACAGGGAAATGTCCATCAAAATACGGGACCATCGGGACAATAGCGGAGGGACTCACAAGTAGGGCCTTAAGCTCTGCTTGTTGATTCTCCTCTTCGTCACCTTCAGGGCCGTCCTTCGTTTCCTCGTCGCTCGCATTGTCGGTCTCGTCAACCTTTCTCTTCCCTTTTTGGCTTGCCGGTTCAGGGGGAGCGATTCCATCTGCCCTCAAGACATCTAGGGATGGAGTTAGAAGACCTCAGATGCCATCTCGCACAATTGCTAGCCCTACCGATGGAGCGATATCGAAATATGAATGTGACCAAGTCGGAAATTGTCTTGGCATCCCTCGTCTTGAACGGTTTTCGATGCACCGTCTCTTCACCGAATCTACAATTCCGGAAATCAGGTGCGCACCCTCATGAAATGAGCACTCGTTTACTTGACTTGATGTGTCATCGCCTTTTTTGACCGTTCATGTACTTTTTCGACCACGGGAAGAACGTAGCCCGTTTTCAGACGACCCACTTGCTGTAGTTCGACATGCCTTATCTGTAAGATGATATCTCCCAAGTCTTTGGTCTTTTGAGGCGTTAGATATTCGTCATCATCTGAGCAGGGGCCAAAAATTTAGGTGCCATGGGCCCACGACGGTTTTTATTGACCTACCTGTCAGGTCAATGGAGGCAAACAGCAATGGTCGGCTTGTTGTAGAGGAGGTTGCCATGTCGTTTTGCGATGAAAGTCCACCACCTTTCTTCCCAAACCGTCCCCCAACGGAGATGCCATCAATGTGGACCCAACCGCAGGTGTCAACAGGGCGTGGTTCTTCTGACCTCCAGTTTACGGCAAAAGACTAGATTAGAATTCGTCATTAAGTTCCCCGCTTCTTGGAGAGATCTCACCTTGCCAGCCTCCGACGGAATCCAACAAGATATTGTCTTGGCCCCTTCATTAGTTGTAGCGTCATACTCAGGCAAATTCACCCCATCTACGGTGACATATGCCTCGAATCCGAGGAATTTCATCCGGCGAGGAGGTTCTACGAGTTCTTGTAGCACGAACAAATAGGATTATCGAGATTTGCAGGGTAAGAACGGAGCTGGAAGAGTGCTCTAAGGAGGTTGATTCAAAGTTGGAGAAGGCTTAAGACGTCGGACATGTGCCTTGTTTGTGTCTGCTCGCGACGTCAAGTCGCGAAGCCGATTTAAAGCCCTGTCGGTCAAGGTAACAAACAAAGGAAAATCATTTTGCTCACTTGCCAACATGTTGAGATTGAACCCCCTTCATAGCCAGCTGCCAATGGCCATGGTGCGCCCAAACACGCGTCTGCTTCGTCAATGCGGCTGGACGAGCTGCCCGAGTTTCCTGCAGTGTTTCGCGACCGCGACAGCTTCTTAGGAACGCCGGACACCGCAAACGGTCGTCGAAATAGAACTATACCGTCGGACTTCCCGAAGGACAGTCAGGTCCGGGACAGTCAAATCAGGAGACTATGTCATGATACGCCCGGAGCATGTCATCGCTCACGATAATCATGTGCCAGGTATCACCAAGTGCGTTCTACCATTTTTTCTTTCGGGAATGTGTATTGAGTACTCGCAGTACAAGACAGACCAAATTCCATTGGAGCCACGAGGATACGTAATCCGGCTCAAGCGGTGTTTACTCTTGACCATGACGTTCAAAACGAGTCTGAGAAGATACTGGAGAAGTATGCTTCGATAGAGAGATTAGACATGGTGTCGATTTCTATCCCGCAGGACGCCGCATTGATCACCAGGTACTCGTGGAGGAGGGTTGTGTTGTCCCCTAAACTGTCACCATCGCCAGTGACAGCCACGACAACATGTATGGAGGTGTAGGGTGTGTGGAGACCCCGATTGTTCGGACAGATGCTGCCGCGCCTTGGGCAACAGGAAAGACGTGGAGGCAGGTGCCGCGCATGGTCAAAGTCGAACTGAAGGGTAGAATCGCGCCCGGGATGAGTGGGAAGAATGTTGTTGTCGCCCTCTGCGGCTCGTTGAACAAGAACGAGGTGCCCGATGCTGCACTGGAGTTCATGGAATGGCTACGCTGGGGGTTGACGACCGGTTGACTATCGCCAACATGACCACGGAATGGGGTGTGCCCTAGTCGGTGTCTTCCCCGTTGACGAAACTCTACCAAGCTTGTACAACCGGGTCCTATCCAAGCTCGAACTTCGGACGTTCTCGTCGCCTTCATCACCATCAGCCATCCCAAGGTGCCGAGTACTCCTCCCACCTCGTTTCTGGCCCGAACAGCGTCAAGGTCTCCACCCCTCTGCCTGTTTTCGAGGACGCCGACATCAAGACCCAAGAGGCTTAATTGGTGACCTGCACCAACCTCCACGTTTCTGACATTGCTGCGGCTGCCGAAGTGATGAAGGGAAACGAAGTCGCTTCCGGGGTCGAATTCTACATCGCCGCCGCCAGCTCTGCCGTCCAACGGGAGTCCTAGCGCCATGGCGGCTGGGACGCTCTTATCTTCTTCGGAGCAAAGGTCCTCCCCGTTGGCTGCGGGCCTTGCATTGGGCTCAGTGTTGACCTTCTTCAAGAAAACGAGACTGGTATCAGTGCGACGAACCGTAACTACAAGTGCCACATGAGACACCCCAAAGCCCAGGCATATCTTTGCAGCCCCGCTGTCGTTGCCGCCAGCGCCGTTAAGGGATAGATCTGCGGCCCCGCCTCCCTCAACCGCGCTGCCCTTCTGCCAGTGAAAGCGCCAACGTTCTCGATCGTGATTACAGCCGCCTCCTCATCGGCCGCATCTTCTACAGAAGCTGATGAGCCACTGTTGCCCCGGTTCCCGACGACGATCGCGGGCCCGCTGCTTTTCGCACCCAAGGATAATCTGAACACGGATGGGATAGACCCCAGAAAGCATACCTACCGCGATGATATCAGACTGGCAGGGCATGTCGTAATGGAGAAGTACGACCCTGCCTTTGCCGCACTCGTTGCGAAGAAACGACAGGCATTCACGCCATTCGAGGGAGAGGTCAAGGAGGGTGCTGTCCTCGTTGCGCGGTGCGACGTTGGTACATACGGACTCGTCGCGCGAGCAGGCTGCGACGGCGCTGGAGGCTGCAGACGTGCCTATGGTGATTGAAGGCTTGCTCCGTAATATCTTCTCGCGCGATGTGATCAACACGGCCTCGTGTGCCTCGAATAGCGGGAGCTCACCAGCGACTTGACGGAGCGCTACGCTAAGGATGGCCGGTGCTGGAGGGAAGAATGGCGAGTCGACCATGGATATGCGGATGAAGGATGGGAAGGCTGTGTGCGCTTGCAGGATGCTGGGGAAGAGAAGGCGTATGTCAAGCGCCCTGTTGGTGCAAGCGTGCAGGAGCTGCGGGTTTGTCGTGGGTTGGAGGGCTGCATTCGGAGGAGATCAAGACACGCAGCTCAGGCGAGGGAGTGATTAAGTTGGATATTGGATTTGAAAGGTATGCTATCTCTTCGTACTATATAACAACCCGGTCCGTGGATTGTATGAAACGATATCCTTTCATATATGGGAAGGCCATGATCGCCCAAACAAATCACTGTGTATGGGTGTCTCGCTGTGCCTCCAACATCGAAGGTGACACTGACACTGATATCTAAAAAAGTTAAACGCGTGCAGCAACGGGTCACCTGATACGTGACATCCGTGACAGTTTTGCAGCGTGGTTCCCTCATTTCCTTTGTCTGCCTCTCGTCCGCCACCCCATATAAGATGCATATGCGAATCGGTAATTTCACAGCCTGGATTTCTATCGACGACGTCGAACAAGCACAGTACGCCATTGAGTACTCCCCTGACGGTATGGTTGCGACATGCTGGATGGCGTCCGAACAGGGAAAGGTGCGCACGCACAACAGCATTTCAAGGAATTCATGGACATGAATGATCGCAGAAATTTTCTGTCTCCTGGAAGGACTCTTTGCGGTCATTTTCAAGCTGTGGCAACGTGTTTGTGGATGGTCAGAAAGGTGGTGGGACGGTCATCTATAGTGCCAAGAAGAAGTCCCGTCCTACTTTTACTGCTTCTCGAATCGGTTCCGTCACATCAGCAACTACCGTAAGACACTATATGTTCTCTAGGCTGGAGCTGACTGGTGGTTCCCGCGTCCCTTCTGTCACCTGCACATCCATACTAACTGCATCTTAGATGACGACCAGTATTTGCACACTGCAACTTCTCCAGATCTCGGGGAAATCAAGCTTGAGATAGAGAAGTGCCGAGTAGATGAAGAATCCGTGATAAAGAGGTCTACAAGAGTTTTTGCTGAACCAGACAAGATCCACGAGCGTTCCAAGAAGGCAATGGATCACCGTGCTACGTGAGCCTCTTCCACCATTTGCATCTTTCTCAATTATTGTCGCTAAAGCGTATAAAGGTTCGGACCTGAGGCTCAATGTCACATCAAATACACGCACAGCCTTAAGACAACTGGGTTGGGAAAGGTCGCAACATTTGTGTTCAAATATCGGCCACTTGGTGTGTATTCCACTCCCTTTATCTGCCTAAGCATTATCTCAGTGTTGAACAGCTCAACTCCAAGCCAATGGAATTGTTCCTCTTGAGAAGGGACGTAAGTGTGTCGCGCCCGCTGGTGATGTTTCTGATCTCACCGAAGACGCTGCCGACGAAGATGAGATCGAGGCCCAGAGGATAAAAGCTTTAAGGGTGGGTGATCCGACATATCTGATTATATTGATACTGATGATCACAACTACTAGGAGGAGCTTTCAGCGTTGGAGCGGAGCCGTGAACAGCGCCATAAAAGAGTGAAGATCGAGCCCAAGACCGAAGTCAAGAAGGAACCCAAGCTTGGACGGGGCAGTGCCAGTGGCTTGCGACAACTCGGCGACGTGATTGACTTGACATAGTACGTTTACTATATCTTGACTTCATCTCCCTTCATTTATCTTGTCCTAGGGAACTACAATTTTCTTCCAATCAGCGGGTCCATCCTCCTGCATAGGATCTTGTGGACCTACCTACACTTATCGGCAATCGCTACCACCGTATCGCACGCTTTCAGGAGGAATCAAACACCATTTTTTCAGTACGAGAGGTTAATTCTAATGTACCATACCATTACCATACTACTAGTGTATGCAATTTATCCGATCCTTGGACTCAAACCGGGTTTGATAGTTTTTTCTCCTCTGCAGGGATCTAGATTCTAAAGAGATGGCCGAGGCTACGCCGCGGAATTTTTGCGTAGTTAGAACTTCGTTGGGCGTATTCATTGTCATGACTTGCCTTCTGTCACGACAATATCCATCAAAGGGACAAACTGGTCTGTACCACCAACAGCGCAAGAAAGCAATGGCCATGGGGGCAGTGCGATGTCACTTACATAGACTCGTCTAACTGACTGTTCAATCGTGGTCGTGCCAGTAAAAGAAAGTTGAAACACCTCTTCCTTCACCATTACGACAACTCGAACAACATCCTTGCGCGATGCGATCACTCGGTCTCGAAGCATTTATCACTGTCGATTTATATTACAGGGATATGCTAATTCTGTACAACACGTAGTTCCGCTCGAGGAGACATATTGCAATATCGATACACCCTTTGCATCTTGTGCTGATTTGTTCACTCAACTCGTTTGATTCATTGGTAAGTGCGTCACAGGCTGCAACGAACGGAGGGTGGTGAGGAAATTTTGATAGTAAGCCGTTTAACCAACCAACAGTCATGACTTCGATTGTGAACTCGAACAGCCACCGTAATGCTTTTCAGCGATAGATCAACAGATACACGGTTGCATTATCACACTACACAACGAAAACTTTGAAAAGGCGTAGATACCAACTCATCTCCTTCCTACAACCCAATGTTGATGGGGGTGCATCCGATCGCAACGACGCCATCTGCAGAAGCGAATTAGAAAAATGTGCAAAAAGAAGATTGGAATGGTGTTACTGAAGCTGTTGTTCTCGCAGCAGACCGGTTGAGAAGTGCTGTCGAGTCCATTAGTGACGAGGTCAAAGCCCGTTTTAGAGAAGAGCTTACCAAGAATTGCCTCCTCCGCCAATAACGGTGATGGGTGTGCAAGTCAGTCCAACAAGGACATTGAGGTCCTGGACGACGATGCCGAGGAGACCAAGGATCGCCGCAACGGGGTCGCTTCCGGCGGTCTGGACGCTGTTGCAGCACTGGATGGGCCCGGTGTTGCACTGGCCAGCGGGTTCGGTCCGACGAGTCGGTGTGGCAGCAGCAAGGGTAGCGAGAGCGAGAGTGGCAATGAAAGAGGGCTTGAACTGCATGTTGGACGATAGGATTTACTGAACGGCGACTGCTGGTGTTCGGTGAGGACGTACTTTGAAACGGTAGTCCTTTTATACGCGCAAGTATGGGTTCAGGGCATAAAGAAGGATAACGCAATCGCGTCACGAATTACAAGAAAAAAATGATGGCGATGTCGAAGTGGAGACGGGCAATGCAAAATGAACGGACGGAAGAGACAACCATGCAGCTTTGCGGGTAAGATGACGATTCACAAGCACATAAGACCACGCGTTGATGGCTGGCAATACATTTCATTGAGTAGTTCTCATGTCAAGCACCTCCGACATACCATGTGAGACGAGTCGTCTACCAAAGAACAAGGCGGTGAGGCTGCTGTTTGACAGTTTACGTGAAAACGATACCCAGGGCCACGTCGCTGTCGCCGGATAGCCAAGCATGATATCACTATGAGATCATATCACCGGGCAGCGATGGAAAACGCTATCGCAGAAGTCGCACTATCTCCCGAACCTGCCAGACCTCCGAATTTGATGTGACGTTCGCGAAATCGGTATGTTATCGTTGACATCGGAGGATTGAAGAACTGTCACAAAGGACGAGTAAAGAGACGACGGAGGGTAAAGGACGCGAGATGATTACAGTACCGGTGCATAGAAGAAGGGAGGAACTTGAAGCTGGAAGGCTCAGACGGCCTCCTTATCCGCGATAGAGCATCGCCCCTAAGATGGCAGTGTAGAAAGGAAGCCTACGTATGTTCTGCTTTTGACAGATGCTCCAGCTGCATATGTTCTACAAGAGGCACGACCTGTCATTATTTCAACGTCCAATCGCAATGATGCAAGCCGCTCTGGGAAACTGACGGCGTACAGCACAATGTCGCAATTGAATATTGAACATTCGACTGGCTGAAAATAAAGGGACACTTTGCACAACATAGCGCTACCGTTAAGATTTAGGGCTCAGTACCATTAAGCCAGCCTACAGCTTGAGGCGGAGAGGTGCGTCTCGGCTGCATCAATTCACTGGTAGGCGCCCAAAGAGATCAGCTTGGCTAGATGTGCAAGGATCAAGTTCCCATCGGAAAGTTTTTCTCGAAGCTCACGTCGACAGAGTTCTGTCCGTCCCGCATGGCAGTCGTAAGGCGTAGTTTCGTCACTTGTGCGTCATCGTAGCGTGCATGAACGACTCGTCTTTCCCATCATGAAGACACGTATTCGCCAGAGATGAGGATAGCTGCACAGTACATCAGAGCGTGACTGTTTCTATTGAGAACCACGAGAACTAGCAGTAGAACGATGAGTGAGGAGCCAAAGTTTCGTGGTTGGTTGTTTGTTCAGGTTCAGAGCGTCGAGTGAGACAAACAAGAGTAAACTGCAAACCTGCTTGTTCCCACTGACCGTCATGTGTACTCGTACATACCTAGGCCTGGTAGCTCTGTATTGCTCTGCTCCACTTTGACATCGCCTTCTGGCCTTTTCTTGGTTCTCATGGCCAAGCTGCAGGCTCCACCTTCCTTATGAGATAGATGTTTTCATCTAGAGATCTTCGACTCACATCGCGCGTATAAAAGGGCCATGATGTTGGCAGTATATCCTCACCAAACACCAGCAGTCGTTGTTTAGTAAATCCAATTCTCCAACATGCAGTTCAAACCCTCTGTTCTTGTCGCCGTCGCTCTCGCTACCCTTGCTGCTGCCACACCGACTCGTCGGAACACCCCCGCCAGCCAGTGCAACACTGGTCCCGTTCAGTGCTGCAACAGCGTTCAGACCGCCGGAAGCGACCCCGTTGCGGGGATCCTTGGCCTTCTCGGCGTCGTTGTTCAGGACATCAACGTCCTCGTTGGCGTCACCTGCACGCCCATCACCGTCATTGGCGCTGGAGGCGACTCTTGGTAAGATCACGGCCAATGAATGTTTTCATCTGATCATTAACGAATTCAACAGCACTGCTCAACCTGTCTGCTGCGAGGACAACTCCTTCCGTAAGACCAATCGAAATCCCACTTTTCCCGTTGCGCTCTTTCCTGACTTACTTTTGCAGATGGCCTTGTCGCGATCGGATGCACCCCCGTCAATCTGAGCTTGTAAAGAGATGCTGAGTGGGCAAATCTTGGACTCATAGTTACGCGATGTGGTATAGGTTCTCGTGGTCAATTTGATGTGTCTATCGTGATCCTGGTTCAGTGGATTCATCATGATAAGCAAGGGCATTTTGCGACAAGGTTGGCAACGTTGTGGGAGGTCAAATATTTTGGGAGGTGATGACGGGTTCGACATCCCTTCAGCTAGTGTTGTCTTAAATCTGCGGCACATATCCGTGTCGAGGTGGTTGCGGATTTCGAGGAATGCACAATGTGGGGCTTCGTGTCGAGAAGTGGCAAGTCATTGCATTTGTTTGTCACTAACGTTTGATTCAAGCACACTTGGCCACAAACGTGTAGAGTGGCGTGACGCGTCTTTCTCCTTACTCCCAACCATAGCCAGCGCGCCCGGCCACGGCCCTGCAAAGGTTTTTTTGTTGGAGGCCCATCAGATGCTATTGTTGTTACACAGCTTAAATAACTCGATCTCAATCTGCTGTTTTCCCCCAATCTACGACGCGTCAAGCTCGCTGCTCATTAGATGCAATTATTCGGTTTCGAGGTGTACATAACCGTTGACGGCGTGAAAGTGCCAGAATACGAGGTCAGGGTTGACGCGGGTGCCAATGCAACTGCAGCCACTTGCTGGATTCCTTCGGAAGCAGGAAAGGTGAGCATTCAATATTGAAGTCTGCAGTCGAACCTTCGTGACGAGTCTGCTGCAGTCTTTTGCTGTGAACTGGAGACCTCTAGAACCACGCCCTATTGAGAGAAGCGGTATCATCGATGTCGATGGCGTTTGCATTGGAGGGAATCTCATGAAGGAGCGTATGACTCTGCTTGTTACTCGAGATTATCTCGTAACCTCGCCAACAACAAGCAGACCTCTAATGTTCGCGCCTATTGAGCTGACAGGTGTGTTGAAGCCATTTCCTCATTATTCAAAAACTCATTTCTATATATTTTAAACTAGACGATGATACGTACCTTAACTCGGAGAACATGAAAGACCTGGGCGACATCGTCTTGCGCTTATCACACGTTGAGTCGACGGGCGTGGAAACGCCGAAGACACACGATCCTCTTGTTGATGGGAAGGTGCACGAACGTTCAAAGAAGGCGATGGTTCACCGAGTTCAGTAAGCGAGCGTCTGTTTCATGTTAAACCTGACCCCAGACTACATTCTTCATAGGTTTGGCCAGGAATCCGTACGGCCGACAGTCACGATGACGACATTCAAGCACATTTCCACCCTCGCTACGTTTACCTTCAAATACCGGTCACTCGGTAAGCCCACCAATTGCAATGTATATGTTGACTTCTCCAAACACAACCAGATGTGCTCAGGGCAGATGGTATCGCACCTCCCGAACCGGTGGCTCACAAACCGGGCGGAAAGAGAAAAGCGGGTGAAATGGATGATGACGACGACGAGGACGAGCCGGAAGGTGATGTGGAAGAAGACGAAGCGGCGCTTAAGGCCCAACTGGTGAGCTCTTCTTGCACTTTCTCCTGTATGTTGTAAGTTGTATGCTGATCTCTACTACCTCGCTACCTTCAGCGACTGATTCAAGCGAAGCTCGCAAAGAAAGGCTCAAAATCGACGGCCAAGAAGGTCAAGACGGAGCCCAAAACTCGCCCGTCTTTCATATCAGGGGAGGTTATTGACCTCACTTTGTAACATGGGGTTCGTCGATAATGTCACGACCCGTCTGCGATTCACTAATGGGACATATCCATAGAATCCGAGCATCCGATACCATGCTTCCCCTATTACTATTAGTAAAATTTATTCTCTCCTTTCACCGATGGGCTCTACCATATAGCGGACAGGTAGACCTTCGAATCCTTGCATGATACCAGTTGGTTGATACAAGGACGGGTCGTACGTCTTGTAATTAATCTACCCAGCCATCCATTATTTCTATTCTAGTTGTTGTTTATACTCTATATACATGATCCGTTATTCCTGTCGGCTGAGACTGAGGGCAGGAACGGTGAGGACGAGTATCAGTCAAAAGATAACGAAAATGAGCAAGTTCCTAACGGCGAGCTCCCATATGTCCTGCTATTGCTCCGATTCTTTATGCTTGTCTTGCTTTAGGAGACGATTAACATGCCGCACAAATGCAGGCGCGGCGCCAGCTTGAACTCGAGGGTGCGACGCGTAACAGGGCATGTGATCCGTGACAGCCATGTCTAAGTCTCACCGAACCCCTATCATCAACTCCTTGGGCCAGTCCCCATCTTTGCATGGTGCAACTAACGCAGCAACTCTATCGCACATACAATGCTTATGAAACTCGATAATTTCTCTGCCTGGATTTGTATGGAAGGAGTTCAACAGCCACAATATGCTATCAAATACTTCCCTGATAAGAGACTAGCTACGTGCTGGGTTGCGTCAGAAGTTGGAAAGGTGATCATTTACAGTGTGGTAACACCCCGGTGCTTCGCTAATTATTGTGGACCCGTAGAAGTTTTCTATATGTTGGAAAGACTCGGTTGGATCGTTCACAAGTTCGGGCAGGGTATATGTGGATGGGACGAGGGGTGACACTGGGACGTTTACACGTAGCGCCAAATATCTGAACGGCGGTACTTCTTGTATCAAAGGTTTTACAACGTCGAAAGCAACCGAAAGATTTTTCTTGTTCTCGAAGTTAGACCTGACAGGTGAGTCGTTCTGTGTTCAAGTTGATGCTTGCTTCTCACCAGCGTCCATTTAGACGATGATCGTTACCTAAACACAGCTTCCCCGCATCTCGGCGAGATTAAACTGGAGATACAGCAGTGCCGTGTAAAAGGGAGATCCACGCGACGGAAGTGGAAGAAGGTATTCCCTGAACCGGGCAAGGTCCACGAGCGCTCCAAGAAGGGAATGATACACGGTTCCAAGTAAGCTTCTAGTCTATAGATCCTCGCGCCGCATCCTTACGTGTGGCAAAGGCTCTCACCTGAGATGCAATGCAAGGTGGAGTTTGTCGAGACCGTTAAATTTGGGAAGGTCGCGACCTTCCTATTCAAATACCGACCTCTTGGTAGGTGATGTGACCACCCGACCTCCCAACACCTCTAAATACACAAACAGCCCAACTTCAGGCAAATGGTATCATCGTTGTGGACAAGAAACGCAAACGCTTCGCGACTGCCGATGATATCATTGATCTCACCAAGGATGACGAGGTTGTGGATGTCCAGAGAATCAAGGCTTTGAAGGTGGGGCTGCCGCGTGACTTCCCTGTCGAATCTATCTGATCATAGTATTGCCAGGAGGAACTGTTGATATTGGAGCGAAAGCGGGATAAGGCGAACAAAAGAGTGAAGATCGAGCCGGCAGGGACATGTAAAATGGAATTCTGAAGCAATGACGCTGGTATGCGACAGCTCGGCGACGCAATGGACCTTGACCTGATGGTGTCTGTTCCTCTAGGCCTCGACAATATCTGGAACTTGGCGCTTACATGGACCTCTTTAAATTATATATACTGTATCCATGTAGTCATTTGATCAACTTTCACTGTCAGCTATATCACCCGTGCTATCTGGCCTTCAAGGTTTTTTGAAGGTTTCGAGATAGGCCTGTGCGGATTCCGACAATGAAAAGGTATTGATCTCTGCATGCATGATAAGAGTAGTGATGACAATATGGTATCAATTATCCTTGTGTTGGTGGCGTGATATGTTTTTCTTCTTTCTTTCACACGACTAACTCTGAGTGTGGCGGTTGTGGCGCGTGTGATCTGACTCGGTCCGTGGACGTCAAACCTTTTTCACTTTGGACTAGATTTCCCTGCGGGATAATTCCACCCCATGTGATCGTAGCATTCAATCGCGGAGCACAGGTATCGCGATCCATCGGAGGTCTTATATAGAAAAATTTGTCTACGGGAAGTCGAGGAAAGCCTGTACGCCGAATGCGGCCGAAATTTCGAAAGTTCAAGTTGTGAACTCATTCGGCATCAACTGAAGCCAAATATTTTTCCCTTCCTTCTGATGTGCTTTATAGGAGATGCGACACTCCTTCAGGCCTTCCGAGCGCCAGTAAACCCCGTGTAGAGTGGTTCAAGGGCCAGCGTAAAGCGTACTAGTAGGACCACAGAAATTAGAATCTTGGCGTTCGGCAAACTATCGGCTGTAAATAGGCTGTCTAAAGGTCATTTTCTGTCGGTCCGTAGTAGCAAACCATAAAGGATTTAGACAGGCACCAAGCAACGCTTGAGTGGTTCAGCCATGTTATCTACTTGAGTTTGCTAGACGGTACCTGACGGGTTTCGATCAAGAGATTGCGGCTGCGACTCCCGATCATAGATAACATTTCCCCAAAGTCCGATCACTTAGATCTACTGGTTGACTCCAGACCACCACCTACCACCACCACCACCATGACCGACCTCGTCGTACCACCCGTCCCACAGGGCGCCCTGGACACCTTCTCTCCAGAGTGTAAAGCATCCATTCAGCGATTGATCCAACACAGCTCCGAACGACCCGACCTGTCCGTCAGTCACATGCCATCCTGCTTCGAGCTTGCGGACTGACGTGCACATCCACTTAGCACCCTACACCCCCAGTCTAAACTCGGAGCCGTATTGATACTCCTCTATGAGCAGGCCGGCGCGCTCCGTGTGTTGTTGACTACGCGATCGAAGACATTGAGGACTCATCCTGGACAGACTGCCTTGCCCGGAGGAAGGGTGGATGCTACTGATGAGGATTTCATCGAGACGGCTGTGCGTTTTTCTATGTGACTTACTGTATGTGACTGATATCTTCAATAGTACCGGGAAGCCCAAGAAGAAGTGGGGTTACCTTTGAACTCGCCGGATATCCACACTGTCGCTGTGCTGGAACCGTTCATCTCGTTGTACAAGATCGTCGTGACGCCAGTGGTCGCAATCTTGACACGTCCGTCATTACTGAGAGAACTGAAAGCGCAAGAGGGCGAGGTGGCTTGCATATTCACGCATCCACTGAAGGCGCTTTTAGACCCGAGTATCGCAAAGGGCGAATCATTGGTGGAACCGGGAACTGAGGACTGGCCGTATGAGGAGGATCTTTATGTGAGCTCCGCCCTCCGTTCCTGTTTCTAGGCCTCAATATCTTGCCTTCGCTAGAACACATCGGACACTGCAGTCCCGATCCTGGGCAATATGATCTACCGAATGCATCGCTTCAGAAGCTCGGCATCACCAATCAAGGGCCTAACTGCTGATATTCTTGTATGTTCCCCTTGACCCCCGCCTGTTCCGCGTTTGCTGATTCGCGTTGATGCCCTAATTCAGATCAAGGCTGCCCAGATTGCGTACGACAGAGATCCTGCTTACGTCCGGTACGCCTGTGGACAGGTGAAGAATTTCAGAGATATGTCTCGCTTGGTGATAGAGGGGATGGCACAGGGTTAACGAACGTTGTGTACATCTTATATGATAGATGAAGAGATGAACATTTGTACTCCTACTCGAGCCCATCCTGGGTATAAGTCTTGGACGGTGCATTATGGGGGCATAGCTCAGTTGGGAGAGCAGCAGACTGAAGGTGTGTCAGGATTGGCAGTGATTTCTGAAGGTCCCGCGTTCAATCCGCGGTGCCCCCAATGACACGGAAAGTTGCATTTTTTTTCTTCCTTCAAACTCATTGTTCAAAGCTTAATATCCCAATTCCCGGATAACTTCAAGTTGGATAATGTAGACAGTAGTACTCCTATCACGCTATAGGCTGCCAGCGGAACTTTACATGTGGTTCATGTTTGGCCTGAAAGCCTGTGTGTGAAGTAGGCCGGGAAGCTAGCCAAGCATATGTGTGCCAGGCCTACAAGTACTAGGGTTGGGGACGAAGACGTATTTACATGCATGCCGGGATACTTAATCGAGTATGCTGTTCACTGCGTGCAGTTAATGATGTCAAGGCAAGGTAACTTGATTCTTGAAGGGTTGGAGTTCTAGCCGAGCTCCCACGCCCTCTACCTTCCGCCCTCTCTATTGTCCCGCCATCTAAACGTTAAAATCTAAATATTGAATATTTCCCGAACCTCCCGCTCTCGCGCCCCATACTTTCACATATCTGTTCCACAACCTATTCGGAGTCCTGATTCAGGTCAGCGAGCAGGGAGTGGCTGTGAGGCGAACTACGATGCCGAATTCAATTTTGCCTGGCGTGATGACCCGGGTTTGTTGAGGGCTGAGGGTCTCAAGGTGCACGGCCAACAAAGATAGAGGCAGTAACGCCCAAGTCTCGTTGGAACTCTCTCAGCGTCAGCGGTCTTTCCCTAGATAACCGGAGGCATCTTTGTTCATGATCTACACGGCAGTGCGAAGCACGACATGTCACTCAAACGAGATCATCATCAGGAAATGGCACTGGGCAGTCCGCGGAGCAGTGTTGATTCTTTGAGACCGATGTTCTAACCCATGGCGACGTAGATGGCGCAAATCGACTGTACAGTATAAAAGGGCTGGATATGTGTATTGGATTGATCGATCATGGATATTCCTGTTGACCTCGACAGAACGCTCGGTGCCTTGTTCGTCGGGAACATTGTAGCTGTATTGTGAGTGCTCAACCATCCAACTCCACCGCAAACCCTAATGTTTTGATAGACTTTACGGCATCACATGCACGCAAACGTTCATGTACTCGAAGGACCCGGGAAAAGATTCACGGGGCTTCAGGCTTGTGGTGCGTTCGCCCATGGCCATACTTGATAGCTACTCGTACTCGGCTGACATACAGCAGATATTCTTACTCTGGTACGGTCACCCATTTTGCCTGAGCGACCCACTGGAATGAAACTGGGGCAGGGTCCTTGACACCCTGCAGATAGTATTTACGTCCCATGCATTATACTATTATCTCATCTCAACCTCCGGCCAAGAAACAGCCATACAGAATGCAGTTTGGTAAGGTGTATGTATATAGTCGCTGAAGCAAAAGCTGACTCCATTTGATGCTCATAGGAGTATAATCGTACGTCACTTGACAAGCTGTGACCTTTCCTTCTCTGTACGCTTATTACGTGATGAACGGTTCTCTTTCGTAGACACCGATCTACGTTGTTGTGAGTCAATTTCCCTCATTGAACATGCCGACCTGATCGAGGTGGAAACCTCTTTAATAGTGTTTCAGCAACCTCATCATCAGGATGTACGTGGATGGCTATTCACCTTCCGTTCCAATACTAACCCCATGACAGAATCTTCGCGAGAAGGATCTGGATATGTGTGTTCCCCCTCCCAAGACGAATTTTCCACTCCAACTCATCATTCCCCAGTGGACGGTCGAAACAAGATCTTCGTCGGCTGCATTGTGAGCCTATGGTCCGATTGTTTCGATATCAATGCGTTCAAACGAATGCGTGCTTCATCAGCCGTGGCTTCAATCGCGACATTTGGTAACGTCCCTTAAACTCGTTTGCAGAACTCGTAGGAGTGAACTCTTCCGTAATGTGACTAGTCGTCGGAATCTGTACGTTCTCCAAATTCCTCGAGGAAATGCTATCTGCTAAACTTCCTCTAGTGTGTGCTACTCGCGCATTCGTCAATCACCCTTTCCACATATTCAATCCCTCATACGTGTCCTATCAGGTTCCAACAAAAAAAATGGGCAAACTATACAGAGATATCCGTAAGCCAACCCGCTTTTTGACCTGCCTTTCTAATCCCCATCACTGCCAGTACCTCCTCTACATCGCGTTAACGGGTGATGTCGTATCGGACATCCTGATAGCAGGTTCGCTCTGTGTTTCATTGTCGAGAACTCGATCAGGACTGCCGAGGTATGTGATTTGTGGCATTTTACGTTCCATCACGTATGTCGAGATGTTTGACACGACCTTGCATTTTTCAGGTTCAATTCTCTGATCAATGTCCTGATGAAGTATACCATCAATACTTGTACGTCCTCTACGCACAAACATTTTTTCTTCTTTTCCAGCATACTGATAAATCTTGGAGGTGCCCTCAGCGCGTACGTGAAGCGTGTCCAACACGCAACAATAGGCATTAACATCCCAAGAGACTATCTTCAATAGCGTGCCTGGTGGCATATACCTCCGCACCCCAGGACTCCATATACATAAGCATCTACCTTTCTTTCGGTAAATGTACACATCCCCTCCATTCCCACTAGCCCCCTCCAGCTCGCGCTAATCATACGCATCATATCCTAACCAGTGTTTTTGATGAGTCTCCTCGCTACTCTGAACAACAGGGGCGCACTGTCTGCGAAGTACACGCGTGTGCCGATTGGCAGCGTGCCGAGCTGGATAGGCACGCTGGAGCTCGTGGAGAATGGTGGTCCAGCTGGGACGCAGGTAAATGTCTTTAGCTGGTCGCGCGTACGGACCTCGAAGTGCAGTCGACTGATTTTGTAAATTCTCCAGCCCGCCGTGCCCCTTGCTCCTACGGACAGCATCGTCTTGCGACCTCATCGAACACCTGCGGACCGAGGAACGAGCTTCCCGTCCCAGTAATTTCAAACTCTACGATCGACGTGATTTTCCTCTTCAGTGTGTATTTCTTGTGTCGAGATTCGTAATGTCCATTGTTGTACAGCATTATATATAAGCCTGTGGACGCGCGCTATCGCCGCAGAACCTGCTACTTTTCACTGATAACTCTGTTCTCTCTTTGAATGTTTTCCACATCGATATGGGACTTCAGTATCGCACAATGTATGTTCTTTAATTTGACCTGTTTAGCTTTGAAGCCTGTATACCTAGGTATGGGTCCGTGCTGACATTCATCGGCGCCCTCTTGAGTTTCTCGGCATTTTTGCCGCACAGCCGGGGCCTCCCGGCGGGTTCCAGGGCATACGGTCGATGTTGAGGAAGCGTAGTACTAGGTAGGTGGTGTGTGTGTTGCCGGGTGTTAATGTGGCTGTTGTTAGGATCGTCTCCACGGCAGTTTACAGGCTTTGCCTGCTTTTTTGCGTTCCTCTAGGCCTAAGGGTGTTGAAGACTGCAAGACAGTGAGTGAAGCACACGGGAGTCGCCGGGGGATGTAGATGTAGATTAGATTAGAGCATGTGAACGACCAAACAATTATGTAAGAACAAATTTTGAATTGCACGGTCGGGGGTAAAAACCTACTACTAAAGTAGCAGGAATAGACATGGCATAACGCTGAGATGAAAAGTACGTCTACGGCTGGATCTTACTGCGGCTTCCGAAGGTTACACAAATGTCTGGACAAGCCTCAAGTTAGACTTCAACTGCGTCCATATTAATATAGGCTAATATTAGGGAGGAATCGATCTATAAATAGACCTTTCAAAAATCTACCAGGAACAGGAGATGCCATGGCGGGGACTTGGCGGGGGTTATGTTACATACTACCCAGCCTGATTTTTTGAAACGTACAGCTTTGAATCGACTATATCTATGTATTTTTTATGTAGGTTGGGTAGCACGACTATAGATCATGAATCAAACTCAAAGACCTTAAATAGGGCACTCATCATTGATGACGAAAGGTGAATGACTCCTGTCCGGTTTAACTTTTACTCTTGCCCGCCCGGCCTGTACGATGAGTCCACCCATAGATCGTTGTTGATATATCGATACCATTTCTTCAAACGCCTACAAGTCCAAGCATTCCAAGCAGATATGAAACCCCAGGCGTCGGGGCCAAGTCCGAGGATGCACGGCATTCTCGTTGCCTGAGACCGCATACGCAGAGACATAACCTTGGCAACCCTCGTTTTGCGGTCTGCATAGCCCTGAGCCCGGGATTTGGTAATCGCTCCATATGTATAACTGCGGAACGACCTATACAAAAGTTCACACTCGTCCTCCTACCACTCCATCTTTTGTCCTCCCCCCCCCCTACTGACTGACCCGCCTCCATAATGTACGCACGTACGCTCACGATCGCTGCTGTCGCCTCCTTCGCCGCTGCCCAGTAAGTCTCACCACCCTCGGGTGGTCGGGGATACTTACCGCTCACACTCCACCAGGCTCAACCTCTCCCCAGCGTGCACCCAAGCCCTAACAACCATCGCCACCAGCGCCGACGCCAACGCATGCTTCACGCCCTCCCCCCTCCTCGCCATCGCCTCGGACCCGAGCAAATCCATCGTCGACCCCATCAACAACTGGCTCACCAGCCTCTGCGCAGCGCCCTCGTGCAGCAACGCCACCCTCGCCGCTATCGTCACCAACGCGACTACGGGGTGCGCGACGGAGCTGGGGGCGCTTGGGTTCCAGGCTGGCGATGCGTCGGCGGTTACGGCTGTTATTCAGGGGTATTATCCTACTGCGCGGAAGGTCGTGTGCTTGAAGGAGTCAGTCCCCCCCCTCTCTCTCTTACATACTCCAATTCAAAGAATACGAGCTAACCACGACAACCCAATCCCACAGCGGCAACACCAACTGCGTGACTCAGACCCTCACGAACCTCCAAAGCCTAATCGGCCCCCTAAGCATCGAGAACATAATCAAAGTCGCCTCCTCCGACTTCTTCGCCAACACCACCATCCCCGCCAACCTCACCTGCACGAACTGCATCAAGGCCGCGTATAACACTATTAACACTGATGTGCCTGGGTTCCTTGGGAATGGAATGGGCGTGCAGGAGCAGTGTGGGGCTTCGTTCACTGGTGCGTTCCGGATTCTTTCTTCTAGGTGGTGTACTGATTGAAGCGACGGTGCATAGATGGAGCTACGCCCTCGGGCATCTCGCAGAGCGCGGCTAATGTGAACGCGACGGGCACCCAAGGCTCTGGCGCGCTCAGCCTCAACATGCTCTCCGGAGCCTCGCTCCTCGTCGCCATTACCAGCGGTTTCGCCATCTTGGCGTAGACTTCAAGGCCCCTTAATTTAGTTTTTAGTGTAGTGGGTAACGGTTTTGATAGACAGTGGACAATGGGTCGCTCTGGACTGGGACGATTACTTACATGGAGGGTCGTGCGATGGCATGGTTCTCACTATTTACACGTTGAATTGGATACCGAAATCTGTGGATGGCTCAGGCTGTACTGTCCCCCTTGCGCTTCGTGATCAATAAGTAGAGTTACCATAGCTCTGGTGAGAGTGCGGCGGTGTACATAAAAGATGGAGCAGGTCTCCAGACTCCACTTGCCTCCACATCAATTCGTGATGATCAGGTGTGTGTAGGACTGCGGCGAAGCAACACCGCCCAAAGAACGATCATGGTGAATCCGGACTGAACAAAGGCAGAATATCATGCATATTCCAAAATAAATAAACAGGGTATGGTATCCCCTCCAGCAATAGCATATACACATGTACAAGTCCAGTCCCGTGGCTCTAGAAGATCGCCCGAACCAATCCACCTCCAATCGCAGCGCCTAAGTAGAATTGAATGACGAAGCCGATAAGCAACGGATCCTTAGGACCGAGAACGAATGAAGAACCACTCACCAGCGCCGAAACCTACACCTCCCGCAGCCGAATGAGCCATCTATAAGGCCCACCCCCCTCATCATCAACACCAGTCCGAAAGACGAAGAGGAGTAGGAGGAGGAGGAGGAGGAAGCGGCACTCACCGTATCCTTATACTTCCCAAACTTGCCCTTCTTCTCCTCATGCCCCCCCGCCTGCTGCAGCCCCACCGAATTGACCCCCCCGCTTCCCGGCGGCGGTGCATCCTGCCCATGGTGTGCCGCGCCGAAAGGCCTGTACACCGCCTTCGCTGGGGCCGGGGTAGCTGTTACTGTGGCACCGGGAGCGATCTTCTCGACGTAGGTGGATGGGAAGAGGGCCTGCCGCCCGTGGGCTTTGCCGGTCCACCAGTCTGCGTTGGTTTCTTCGATGATGTCGATGATGTCGCCGGCGGCGAAGGAGAGGTCGTCGCCGTCCTGTGTACATCAAATATACATATTATAGTTCACCCGGGTCATGTTCAGAAATTATAAGGAAGACGTACCCGTCCGTCTTCATTGTACGCCCACAGGGCCTTGGCCTGCGTCGCTGTCGCTGGGCGAGCGGGTGTCGCCGGCGGCGAAATCACTGCGCTTTTCAGACGCGTGGCGAGGCTTGGGGAGGCCTTGGCGGCGCCGGTGGAGTCGGGGAGCTTGGCGAGGAAGGTGGTGGCGTCGGAGTGGGAGAGGAGGTTTTGGGAGACGAGGAAGTGGACGTTGCTTTCCAGCTGGGAGATGATGTGGGCGAGGAGGGCTGCGTTTTCTGGGGTTTGCGACATGGAGGGCGGTGGAGGGAGGGGTATAGGTCTATCAAGTACTATTATAGGCTGCACCGAGGCTGCACAGCACGATGCTACAATGGTTACGGCACCATAACGCACGTGGCGACCCTAACCCTAAATCGGGTGTTCGAAATCTCAATCCTGAAATTTGAAATCTTATCCTCAACCACCCAAAATGCCCGCCGTGACGCTGATGACCGCTCTGCCCGCCTTCGCCTCCCCCGAAGAGCACCGCGCCTTCGTCGGGTCCACCCCCGCCTCATTCGCCGACATCCCCCCCGTCCTCAAGCACAAAGAAGACAACGTCGCCGTGAAGCTCGATCCACCCGTCCCAGGCTTCACCGACGAAGATGCCGCACAAGGGACACTCTACGTGATCACCAGGTTCGTCTCACACCCCTTCCCCAAGGCTCCCTCTCATCGATCTATGTGCGTCCACCCACAGCGTCCTGGTGTTCCTGAGCACCACGGGCCGCGGGTTCCAGATCGAGTACCCAGCGATCACGCTGCACGCCATCTCGCGCGGCGCCGGCGGGCCCTCGATATACTGCCAGCTCGACGAGACCTTTGGAGATGAGGGTGCTGCTGCTGCTGCGTCGGTGGATGAGGAGGAAGACACTGAGCTGAGGGAGCTCACCATCCTCCCCCAAAACCCCGCCTCTCGTACGTCCCCCCCCCTCCCCCCTGTCTCTCATACACCCTAAAATTAAGCTAACGCATCTGGCATAGTGGACACCATCTTCGAATCCCTCTCCACCTGCGCCGCGCTGCACCCCGACAAGCGCAGCGCCGACGACGACGAAGAGCTAGACGCAGACGACACCTTCATCGACGCGTCCGCATTTGACACCTTCACGGGCGACGAGGCGCAAGAGCTCAGTGAAGTCGGGAGGGTGCGCAGCGATTTCATCAGTGATTCCAGATATACGCCGTACTAGACCGACGCCCCCTTTTTTTGCTTGCTTTTTCATATATATATCACTCGTACTCGATACCCGAACGCACCCGACAGGCGGCGCTGGCGTATATGGAATCGATCATCACGGATCCGCACGGTCTGACTTCGCAGGTCGGCGTCAACGGCGTTGGTAGGGCTGAGGAGGAGGTGGTGGTAGCTGGAGCGGAAGTGGAAGTGGAAGAAGGACATCAGGGGTCCACAAACACAACCCAGGCTTCGTAAAAAAAACGTGATTCATTCGCGTCACAGTAGGTACCACCCTGCTAGTGATACCACAACACAAATGTATGTATGTAGAGTGTATGTAAACGTCGTCAACAAAGCAAAGAAAAGCGCCACGACTACCTCCCCCCACCCGTCGGCGTCAACCTAACAGCCTCCACCATCGAAAACGTCTCCTCCCTCCCAAAATCAAACGTCGGCAGCGGGCCCCAACTGAACCCCGGCACCCCCCCTCCTCCTCCCCCTCCCCTCCCCCACCCGGCGTCGGCGACGGCGACGCACCACCCCTCTTAAGTGGAACCACATTATGCTTCTTCACCCCACCCCCCGCCCCCCTCCTCCCCCCACCCATCTGTGGCGACGGCGAAAAGTTGTCCTGCGGCAGCACACCCCAATCCGGCGAGTCCGAGTCGTCCCGTGGGGCGACAACATCCCCGAATAGTGGGGTTGAGGGCGGGATGTGGAAATATTCATTGGGAGGGGGGGGAGGGGGGAGGGCCTTGTGGGGGGTCCCGAAGGATAGAGGGGCGAGAGGTGCAGCGGCTGCGCGGGTGTTGAGTAGAGGCTCCTTCCGTACCGCCAATAACGCCCGCTTGAGCTTGTGCGCTGACCGTTCGGCGTTGAGCGCAGCGGCGGTGGTGACCGCCACATGCGGGGTCACGTTGTACGGGCGCTGCACCGGGTCCGGCAGTCTCGCGTCTCTCGCACCGATGGCGCGGGACATGGGGGAAGAAGAGGAGGACTTGGAGGTGGAAGGGGTGTGGATGCGGAGTTTGGCGACACGTTTTTTGAGGTGGGTGATTTGTGTGGATTGTTGGTGGATGGCGAGGTCGATGTTGCGGTAGGTGCGGTTGATGGTGTCTAGGGAGGGTGCTCTGGAGTTCGGTTAGCGAGTGATGTAGGGAGGATTGGATTTTGGGGAGACGTACCGGAGCCCTGGCCGTCCAGTTTTTACCTGCGCCAGCTTCTTTTTTGATTCCTTGAGATGGTCTTCAAGCTTTTGGACGCGATCACGCATTGTCTAGGGCCAAAAGAGTAAGCCAAGCCCGAAATGCCAACCAGACGGAGAACACAGACCCGGATATTCCGCCTCAGCTGCGTCTGCGTCTCCAGATGTTCAGGCCCAAGCGTCCTCGCCTTCAACATCTTTGCAAATTCCCTATCGCTCTTCGCCTTATTAAACCGACTGATCTCCTCCTTCCTCGTCCCCGCTACAACACGTTCAGCAAGCTTCGACTCCCCAAGAAGAGACGGATACACACCTTTGAGCATGCTCCCCTGGATCTCCCTAACAGTCTGCCTCTCCAGATTCCTCAAATCCCTCAGCTCATCCAGGTCCTTCTCGAATTGCACCAGCACCCGTCCGAAAACACCCGCGCTCGCTGGGGACCACTTCTTTTCGTGGAACAGGTCCTCCCGCTGCCGCCCGCCCTTTCGGGAATGCATCTCTTCCAGGCGCTGCTTATGCTGTTCCGCCAGACGTCCGAGCTATCCCCAGTCACAAATATGGATCAATAGCTATGGGGGGAGGCGAGAAGGAGAGCAACTTACGTTTGCTAACTCGTCATGTACGGTTTTTACCACGATCATACATTCCCTCTGCATACCCGCTTCAGTTGGGACCTGGATACTAGGCATTTGCGGCTTCGGGGGGGAAACGACACTTGGTGCTGGTAATGCTCCCGCCGGTGCTGGTGGTCCACCCAGACCCTTGAGGTTGAACCCAGACAGGTCAAACGACGGCGGTGCAGCCGGGGGAGGCGCCGCGGGACCTTTTCCTTTCAGACTGAATCCGCTGAGGTCGAAGGGCGTTGCAGTCGCCGTGGAGGTACTCGTAGCACCAGACGAGAAGAGTGTACCCGAAACGCCACCTTCCTTCGGCTTGGCCTGCAGACTGAATTGACTGCTGCTGCTCGAAGAAGTGGACACCTGTGTTTGACCGAAAAGCACCTTTCCTGGAGCACTCGGCGCCTCTTTCGCGCTGGGCGCTTCACCTGACGGGACCGCCGTCAAGGGAGAGAACAGCATTGGCTTCGAGGTACCACCACCACCGAGATCGAATGACGGTGCAGGCTGAGTGGCGGGAGCAACTGTGGTCTTGGCAGCGCCGAAAATTGACTGGCCGGGTTGGCTGGCGAAGAATCCGAAGCCTCCCGATGCGGGTGCAGGCTTGCCAAAGAGGCTTGGAGAGGCCGAGGTGGCGAGCGCTGTTTCGGAGATTGAGGTGTCCGACGGTGTGCCTGGGGTTGGGGGCTTGGACTTGCCGAAGAGACTGAAAGTAGGTGTGGCGGGAGTGGTCGAGGGGGGTATCGCAGGAGCTAGGATCGGGGTCGGGGGTGTTGCTGGGGTAGAAGGTACTGAGTCTGGCTTTTTGAGACCAAATGCCGACAGAAGGGGTGGAGTTTGCGGTCTGGGAGGTTTGCCCCCGGCTGCTTCATCATCTTCACCTTTAACTGGTAACTCTCTAGGAACAGGAAGGGGGGAATAGCGGGGTTGAGGTGAACGAGGAGGTTTTACAGGTGACGCTTCGTCATCACTCGCAAGAGACACAGGAACGTTAGCCAAGGGCGAGCTACGGGTTGGACGTGTGCTGGGTCTTCCTAGGCCTAGGCTAAACGGTGTGGAAGGCGTGGCAGCGGGAATTGGGGCCGACGCTGGTCGAGCCAAAGGTACGGCGGGCTCTTTGGTGGGTGTCCCAGGAGGTGTGGTACTTTCTTCTCTGGCTGCCCATGGTGCTGGCTCTGGTGTGGGAGAGGGTGTGACCCTGATTTTCGGAATCTCTGGTTGGGGAGTCGCTGACGGAGAACGGGATTCGGGTAATGGCACTACGGTTGGCTCTCGACTTGCAGACACTGGCACCTTCTCTTCCTCTTCCTCCTCTTCCTCCTCAGGGACGTCTGAAAGTTGCGAGGATTCCTCGCTTTCAGACACGTAGCCTTCCTCTTCTTCTTCCTCTTCTTCTGAACCCTCTTCAGATAAGAAATCATCGTCATAATCAGCCGCATCTGCATCTTCGCTGCCGGAGCGAACACCATGTTCATCTGATTCTTCTTTCTCCACTTCAGCAAAGGAGCTCGCGTCGGATAGCAATGACAGATTTCCGAACGACGGCTCTTCAGACAACGGCTCAGCCTTCTCCACCCCTTTGCCTTTCTCTTCGCGGGTAGCTAAAAGAAAAAAGAAAAAGGATGAGCAAACCAACGAATAGAAGAGGAACGAATATGACCCACGTGGTGTCGATGGTTCTTTCTTCTTTTCTTCCGCCTCTTTCTGAGGAGGTGTAAAAACAGAAACAGGGACATATTTAGAGATGGCAGGAAACGCCGAAACCACTTGCTTCTCCTCATCCTTCCGCACCTCCACAACGGCGCCCGTTTTCGGCTTGACTGGATCAGTAGTATCGCCATCGCCCGTCTTCAACAACTCGCCAAACGACTTCTTCGGTCCTGCAAACGATCCAAATCCAGCCGAGGTGCCACTGAACGCTCCAAACCCTCCAACAGCAGGTACCTTGGTCGGAGTGGGCGCTGGAGCTGCAGGCGTGAAAGCCGCGCGAGCACCTCCTAGGGACGAGGATGATCCAAACATAGGCGAACCCGCGGCAGCTGCTGGGGCCTTTGCACTTGGTGGAGTGGTCAGAGCATTCGCAAACGCCGAGACAGAGGGAGTCTTGGGCTCTGCGGGAGCTTTGAAGAACGGGGACGATGCTGGAGTCTTGTCACCGCCAAATGCACCGAAGCCACTGGCGGGCCTAAATACTGAAGGGGAAGTTTGTATATTCCCAAATGCACCTGAGGCGAGTGCACCGAATGGAGAGGAGACGGGAGTAGTTGAGGGCCTGAATGGCGACAGTGCAGGCGGGCTCTCATCGGAGGTAATAACAGTTTTCCCGAGCCGAGGCGTAGCTTCAGGTGAGGATGGTGGCGAGCCCATGAGTGCCGCAGGCTTGGGAGTCTCAAACGGTGATCTCGCACGCACGCCAGGTTGAGGGCCGAACGGCGATACCCCGAAACCAGGGCCGGCGCCTCCGCCAGGTGCAAAAGGCGACGTTGCCTGTGCCGCGCTAGGCGCGAAGGGCGATGTCGCCGTCGGCGCCTGCGGTGCAGCCCTGCCGAACGCCCCGAACCCTCCGTCAGTTGCAGACGTCGGCGGCTTCGGAGGCTCCTGCGTCGTAGCGGCAGAACCAAAAGCCGAGGGCGACGAAGCGAAAGCACCAAAACCCCCAGTCGGAGGGGATGTCTTGGGAGGGGACTCGAGAGCGGTCCTGAATGCGGACCCTGCATTCCCCGGCTGTTGCGCTGCTGCAGCACCTGAGAGGGACGTGACTGGAGAAGATGCGAATGCACCAAACCCTCCGCCTACCGCGCCTGTCGTCGTCGTTGCAGGCTGGGCCGCAGGTTTCCCGAAGGTCGACTGGCCGAATGCAGACTGGCCAAATCCGGAGGTTCCAAACGCAGATTGACCAAAGGCAGAGGCCGGTTTGCTGGTGGTGCCGAATGCAGAGGTCGACGGCTGAGTGCTTGGTGGCTTCTGCTGAGTCGTAGTACTAGTGGCGAATGCTCCAAACCCAGTTGCAGGCCTGATTGGTCCTCCACCAAAGGAGGACGTCGTGGTCGTGGACGGTGCTGTAGGTTGCGCGGCGCCAAAGATACCTCCCGACTTCGCTGGCTTGGAAGGATCGTTGGGTTCTCCGAGACCCATCCCACCAAACGAGGGTGTAGCGTCCGACATGGACGCTTCGCGTGACATATCCGGTGCGGGGGCAGGCGGAGGCGGAGAACTCGGCGCTGGAGCTCCAAACCCAAAGCTCGCCTGTCCAAATGCATTCTTGTTACCACCGGTAGTCGCGAGTCCACCAAAGGCGTTGCTGCCAAATGCATTGCTTGTTGATGGTGGTGTCGCTCCAAACGCACCGCCACCAAAAGCATTCGTGGATGTGTCTCCTCCAAATGCCCCGCTCCCAAAAGCACCAGTTGTTGAGCCCCCTCCAAACGCACTCGGGGCGCCTCCGCCTCCAAACGCCGAGGTTGTGGCAGGCTGTCCAAACGCAGCAGCTGGTTGAGCCTGCCCAAACGCCGACGTCGGTGCACCTCCACCAAATGCAGACGGTGCAGCAGGCTGACCAAACGCCGACGTGCCTCCAGCCGAAGCAGCCTGTCCGAATGCAGGACTCGTTTGCGGCTGGCCAAAAGCTGACGTCCCGAAGGTAGACGTTGTTTGCTGCTGGCCGAATGCAGAAGGCTTCCCAAATGCAGATGGTTGGCCAAACGACGACTGCCCGAACGCTGACGGGCCACTTGCTTGCCCGAAGGCGGACTGGCCAAAGGCGGTTTGCTGGGCTGGTGGCGTTGTTCCAGGGCCTGCGGTGACCGCTGCAGGGGCAGCTGGCTGAACAAACGCGGGTGGAGCCTCAGTAGGGGTAGGAGCCGCCGCAGACTGGGGGTTTATCATTCCAGGGTAAGGTTTCGTGTGCTCCATGTACCACCCTTGCACCGTCCCATCATTCAGATAGGCGTACATGACCGGTGTCATCGTCTCCACATCCGTCAAATCCGCCTGGAGACCGAGGAGCACAGTGTCCTCCATATTGCTATCGAGAGGTAGGGAGAGCGGGTTTTCCTGGGACTGTTGGTACCACTGCGTTCCGATGCTCCCCAGAATCTCCAGATCGACGGAAGCTTTGTCGCCTACTACCACAAGGGATTTAGGCTCGGCGGCACCTGCATCTTCATCCCACTTCGGGAGGACGACAGTGTAGGATTGATGACCTCGCTCTGGCAGTGGAAATGGATAGGTGGGAGCGTAATATGTTGCAGTAGGCGCCTTTGTATCGACACAGATGATGTGCTGGATTGGATCGGTCGTTCCATATGAGGGCGCATAACTGGTCCGGAAGGTATGTCCCGGGGACAGCCATTCGAGGGAGATGAGGGGCGGTAGGGCCGTCGGGGGTACGTGTTTGTGTATGGAGCTTTTGTTGGTGAGAGGATAGGTCATTATGTGGCCTCCTTGTAGCCCGATCGCAAGATGTTTCCCTTTAGGTGACCAAGCGACTAGAAAAGTGTGAAGACGGAGCTAGGTAGACATGAAAACAGGACGTACCTGCAGCAGGCGTATAATTGACATCCATGTCAGCCGCAATCCACCCTCCTTGCGTCTCCAGTTTCGAATTGTACAGTACCACGGTCCTGTTCGAATGAACAACCGCAACGAGGTCGACGAGAGTTGGCTCTGTTCCCGGATTTGGGACGATGTGGCGTATCGGACCGGTGTCTGGAGGAAGCATATGTAAGGGAGCTATGGCGTCGAATCCTTCTGAAAAAAGTGCAGCCGTGTCGTACACCAGCAGGCCACCATGTTCAAAGGACATGAACAGGCGTGTATCGTTTGTAGCGAATGCGAGGATGCTAGGCTTCTGCGACTGCAATGCCACTTTGCGTTTCGGAGTATAGGTCCCGTCACTGTCTTTCGCGTTTTTGAATGAGGTGCGTAGGTCGGCAAGCGGTGAACATATCAGAGCTGAGAGTAGAGTTAAACATCGAACAAGCTCCGGAGTACGTCAAAACGCACCATAAGACCCATCATCCTGTACTGTTACAGCTGCAAACCAACCCTTGGAGTTGGCAACCACGAGATGATTATAAAATGTAGAAGGCTCGGCATCGAATCGTTTTGTCGACAACTTCACGCGCTCCTGCTTGTTGAGCAAACGAAATGTAGGGTACTGCAAGGCCCATGGGTAATAATAAGTACATTTCAGTCTACAGAGCGAAGTGGAACGCACATTGAACCCGTCCGACGGACAATCCTTCGGTGTTGGGTCAATATTGACCTGGGCCGGTTGGGGAGGAACCAGACGCGTAAAGTCGTCAATCTTCATAGTAAGGGTTCGCGCCTATCGTAGACACGCAGCAAGTAACGGTCGGCGTAAATCTGACGGTGATCCTGGCAGTCCAGGACAGAGTTATGTAGGGTGGCACAGTGGCCGGTCGGACAAGTCAATTCTAAAGCCATTAGTCAGCCATGGTAAAAATGATGATTGTCCTTGATCACCATTGTGCATAGCCTCCTTGGCTCAGTTGGCTAGAGCGCAGGTCTCATAGAAATATGACGCATCTTTGGATGTGCAATCCTGAGGTCGCAAGTTCGAGCCTTGCAGGGGGCATCGCAGTTATCGCGTAACTGGTTTTTATTTTGACCTCCCAGGACTGTCGAGGACACCGCAGCTGGATGGCATCATCCCCTGGGCCAGTCACCACACCCGTCTGATCCCGTTTTACTCCCTTCACCTTCGACCTCATGCCTATCGGCGCTGACACTCGACGCCGAGGCATCCTCGTTACGCAGTACGACGGCCTTCGGATGCCCAAAGCTTGATGATGAGGCTTGCCCGTTTCACGCCAACATCGGTCCCGGCCAGGAGCTTCACGTATCACCGACTCGGACTCTTCTCATCCTACATTATCTCGGTGTAATAAGGGGATGAGAATGCTCTGCACATACTGATAGCCACTTGAAAGTTCATCTCCATTTGTGGACCTTAGATGTATGTCCCCTCAGGCTATCTTGACGTCTCGACTGCTAACATACTAACAACAAAGAATTTGGGTCCGCAGCCTGAGCCAGATAAGTATATGCCGAAATGTAGACGTCCATTACTATCTGCTGATCACATATCTCGAACTGTCGCGCCCAAGTCGCGTCAGCGCCACTTTCAAGATGGTTCAACGTGAAAGACTAAACTTTTCTTAAACGACGGCCAAGCGACCCTCTACGATCCTCGTGACATTAAGGTAAACGGCTTTCCGGCATGTAAGAGAACCCTTCATCTATCGAAATCTATTCATATTTTCCGACCGCGCTGAACTCAGCTTCCAGATTCCAGCTTGGGCATCTGCCATCCAGTCCCGTCATATGATGGATTCTCGAGACTCGCATGCCAATTAGTTGACTTGGAACTATGTGAGAGTTGCGATCATCCAGGATGCTTTCGGATGCTACAAAGGACACAGTCAACCGTGGGTCAAATTCCACTTACTGATCAGTGAGGCTTGAGCTATACTGCTCGCATTATCTAGTATGTTTAATCCAACGTCTGATAACATCAAGTACGCACCGACTCCCAGCTGAAGTGCGAAAAACGGAATAGGTGTGACACGCAGCCACAGCCACCCTTTTTTCGATCTTGCCTGCATTCTTCCCAGACGAACTCTGATAGCAGTAACGCGACGACAAGCTCATCACGCTTATAATCGCTGTCGTAATTGTACGGCCAGTGTTATCACCGTTCGATGTCCAACATTCGTCAGCGCCTTCTGACAATCGAATGTCAGCTCTCTGGCACTTGACACTATGCTCAACCATAAAGACAAGTCACAGCTGGTCTTCGACGCCACCACACACTTGCAGCGCGTTTCAGGACCATGGCCTCCCCCCATCCCCCAATCCAACTGGACAGCAAGTTGGGAGCGGCATTTCTGGGGAACCTGATCGCAGCAATGTAAGTCCTTATCCACCAAGAATATTCTGTGCTACCACCGACGCTCCTCGACCAGCTTCTATGGAATCACTTGCGTACAGAGCTACATGTATTTCAGAAACAGTGGGAAAGATCGACAGTGGTTCAGGATGGTGGTACATCCCACCTCCATCGTTGAAGCCCTCTTTGTTCACTAAAATGCTCTATGAATAGGTCTTTTCGCTTTGGTACGCAGCCACGTTTGCAAAAGCGCTTTTCTGGGCAGCAAAGAACTCTAAATGAGAATTTAGGTTCTTGGACACGTTGCACCTTGCATTCATTACTCACGGTTTGTATTTCTACCTGGTCTCGAGCTTCGGCAACCTGTTGGCCCTCGTATCACCGACGTGGTATGTTTCCTGGATCCCTCAAATGCTTCCTCCGTCAATTTCTGGCCTTGATCTGTAGGAGCATCCTCGTATGTCAGTCATCCCCGTAGGCGACCTAATCATAATGACTCGTTCGACAGTCACAGATCTACCTTACGGTATGAGTAAATCTGATTGTCTGTATATTATGAACTCATTATCTCGTAGTGTATCAGTGATACTATCATCAGATGGTATGCGATATGAATATCTTTTATGTGCTTTCATTTTTAACGTCCCAGTCAGTATTTTCGGTCGTCGCGTTTGGATGAGTGAGCCCTTCAATCCTTTCCTTGTTACCGTGCGCTTAATGAGGACAGTGGCGGGAAGAAGCAAAGTCCTTGCTGTGTGTATCGTGAGTCGCCCTATTTTCCCGGCATTTATAAGCGCATTAACAAATACTCTTTCAGGCTACGACCTCGCTGTTAACTTTCGGTGAGCTTCGCTGCTGACGGTCAAGTTTAATTGGTTTTATTCGTGCCGTACAGTCTCTGGTTTTGGTGAGCATCACTAGGAGTCATGGCGCAGATCGGTGTATTTATTGAGCTTTTCTCAGCTTTCGCTTCGCGAGCGTTTGTATTCCCCGCATTGCGTAGGAACACACTTTAGTTACTAACTATCCATGTGCAGATTCGCCGTCGGGACCTTCGCGGGCTTTGCGAAGATATCGGTGGGCCCGCAGCAATAGCTTGACTCATGACATACTCACTCTAGGCTCTTTTGTAGTATTTTCTGTATACCGCCTTGGGAAGTGGCGTTGCGGCGGATCTTCTGATTGCTGGATCCCTGTGCTTGACTCTCTTAAAAAGCAGAACAGGATTTAGAAAGTATACAACTTACTTCTCGTCGCTGTGTATCTCTAGTTTTCTGACCCCAGTTTGAAGGACCGACTCCATCGTCAACATACTGATCATGTATGCCATCAACACGAGTAAGTATTTCTTCAGCTTCTCCGGAAAGAATGTACATATTCATCGTGCTACTAGGCGCACTCACGACGTACGTACTCACCGACTGCCTATGAACGGAGAAAATTTATGTTAATACGTCAAATCAGCATCTGCTCTATCACTTGCTTTATCACCTACACCATCTGGCCAGATGAGTTTACGTTCATCGGAATCTACTTCGCTCTCCCTAAATGTGACTATTTTTGTTTTCTCTCTAGCGCACCTTCCTGATCTCATATTGCCCTGAACAGTATATCTCAACAGTTTACTCGCGACACTCAATAGCAGAGAGACCTTGTCGGAAAAAATCGGTGGAGTCTCCGATATCAACATGTCCAACATAACCAGTACAAATTACTCGACCAAAGGGTCTCACAGTAGCACGGGGCAGGTACGTAACCCAGTCGCCTCCATCCCTGCGCCACGCCCTAACGACAGTTTGTAGTCTGTCGTTGTCAATATCAACAAGGAAGTCGTAGTTGAGAATTTTGAGTTCGGCAGTTCGAATAAGCGTATGCAGCGCGACATACCTTGAAAGTTCATTTCATTTGGTAGCAATATACGTACTTATATAACGGTTTTACTTTGAATGCATGTACACTATCATTACACCTTCAAAGGACGGCCGATTCAGACAAAATGAGAGCTGGGGCCCTTGAAACTAATGTCGAAAGATTGGACGGAACCTGAAGGCCTTAAAATTAGCCTGAGTCGATGTCCTACCGGCAGTCATATGCAATCATCAGCAAGATCATTAGCCACTAGAAGAGTGGTTGGACTTGAATGCTTGAATGTTGACCGTTACCAAGCCCCTCCACTCGCGTCTGATGGGGCCACCAGTAACATATATTCATCGTGCTCTCTATCTGGGCTGGATATGAAAAATCGAGATACCCGGACACTCGTTGAGACGCTTGAGAAAGCGACGAGGAGTCTTGATAAGTGAATTGACTGTAACACCGTGTCCAGTTGCTACTCCTGCAGATTTAAGGTCCTTTGCGGTACTTGACAACGGCGATGGTTTGCATACACTATACAGAGAGTGGTTAAAGATTAGAAGAATTGCCTATCCCTGCAGTGCTCTAGATCGATAACTGTGTAATAATCGTAGGATCAAGAAATAAAGGCAAACCGAAGCAGGTAGAGGATGATCACGGAACACTTGGCGAGACACGGAAACGATCTCATCGACAGCAGACACATAGGCACCGGGCCTGCAAGCAACAGCATTACCGCCGCGCAGTCGATTAAATGTATCTCTGACTCCCAAAATAGCGACAACCGCGATCCAGGGCGTGGCGTTGGGATTGGCAGGATGAGTTGGGGATGGTGACACGTAATGGCAGAATGTTGTGTGGTAGTGGCAATCCGTGTAGGTCAATGTCTGCTGCCCAATGTCTACGAAGCTGCTATCATGGATGGCAAAGTTGTTCGCACCGGCAAATGAATTGGCGGTGCCGGGTGCCATTATTGCCTGCGTCTGCCACGGACCCCTGCGAGGTGTCGCTCTGTCCTTTACGCCGCCTCGGAAGCACGAAATAACGTCGGGATCAGCGTCAATCTTGTGACTGTTAATATTAGGACCATGCTGCAAAATAAATTCAGGGATCTGCCATTTAGCGGCACGAACCTCAGTCCTGACCTTCTGTGGGCACCGAGACGCATAACATTCCGGACCCTCTCCGCAGCTTGGAGAATAACATCTCGCTAGGATTGTTACCACACTCGTTGGCAAGGCTTCTCGAGGCGGGTTAGAGCCGTCATCGTCAAGGAACACGTAAACCCCCTCAACACTGTCTTGAAGTATACGCGAGCCCCACTCGCCCTCATAGAACATGAGCTGGCCTTGAAGACTTCGTGCGATTTGAAGACGTGATCTGCGGTCGTTTGGAACACCTTTGTGATTCATAATCTGATATTTGTGATTGGATCGAGACGACTGCGAAACGCACTTCGGTTCTCAGGCAACGGCGAACTCACCTCAGAAGAGGTTTCAGCCCCTGCAACTGCTCTATCAGGAACTAATAATTGTACAAGGGGGCAATCACATCGATCTGGCTAGGATTGCGAGTCCTGAAATCAGTGCTGGGTGTCGCAAAGATTTCGCGTTATTTCTCCTCAACGTCGACTCGGGGCGCCCGCTTGTCACGGTGGGGCTTATAATCAGACATTTCTAGGGTGGTCATTATTGTGGTCGTTGGTGGACTGGAGATTGAGGTTAACAGTTGTGTGCAGAGCTGACAGTGCAGAGCTCGAACTGAGCTCGAGTTCAAGTTGAGCCGCGGCACTAGTAAAAACTCACACCACCACGTGAAGTTGCTTGGCTGAACAGCTACTCGCCCCTACCTTACCTAGTACCAATGCGATTAAGTACAAGTACCTCGAAAAGCAATTTGCGTGCCTGTTCGACCATGACCATCCTCTTCGAAGCTCCTCTTCAGGATCCTATCATGTGGCTCCTCCTGCCATATATCGTATTCTTTAGTGCAACCCTAACCCTAACTCTTACGGCTTCAATTTCGGGCGCCAAGCCAGGCTCTTCTGATTCAGGTGGAGGATTCAGGAACATTTGCGTGCGCTAGTGGTCAAGCAAACGGTTTGCCCATGCACACCGTCCACTGAACATCCTTTGTAATAGCTGCGATCAAGCTGCGCGATGACAGCTCGTTGATCTCATGGCTTCTCTGCCAAACGCCGTCTTGCATCAATGCCTTCGTGGACGAGACTGCTGTCCCCGACCTTTCGCCGACCGGCCGACCCCAAAGTATCAGAGCGATATTAGCATCAGTGCTAGTCGGACTCGTTGCACTACGTCGTTCATCCGATCGGGACTGCAGTCGGTATGATGCACATCATCCAACATCTGTCGAAGATATAGGCAATTCCTTGACTGGTTCCAGCTCTCTTCCCGCGATGTGGCAACAGACTCGCGGGACTCTTCCAGATCTACGTAAAATGCTTCCGGGGGGAGAGCAAAGGTGAGTTCCCTGGAGGTTACCAGATAAAATATAATCGAATACATGGATATGGGCGTGGCGTATGTTCTCAGGGAAAGCTCACGCTTTTCGCCGCTCTACAATAGCTTACGACAGTTATCGGGACATTATCATCTGGCCGCCTCCGTCGGAGAAGTAGCGGATGCTGCCTCAAGGTTCGACAGCACTTGCCTTGGCTGTGACCTGATGGTAATATGACTTAAAGCCCCTCGAGTCCCGCGGGCAGCCCACTGTCCCTCACCACACGACCTTCCATGAAGCTTGTCTAATCTCTGGTGGTGACTCGGGATTCAAATTTCAACATCCACAGCCCACAAATTCACTCGAAGCTTCCCTCAATGCTGGACAATGCCGATGCTTCCGTTCAAAAACAGATGTCAGTTATCATTCATCTTTCCTTTGACTCTTCCAAGACTGACTGCCCTTTTCCGTTATATTCAGAACCCATATCATTTACACAAATCTAATATCCTGCGGTAAGCGTTGGTGGACTCCCATCCCTAAATATTTTGACATATACGTCGGCGCAGTCATCCTGTACTATGATTACGCTTTAACCCTGTCGTTAGAGGTCGATCGCTTCTGGTCAAGATCTTTCACATGGGCATCCTGCTTTTTCTACATCAACCGCTATGTTACGCTCTTTGGCCATATCCCTATTCTGTTCCAAGATTACTGGGACTCACAGCGCCCCCACACTGAAGTGGTGAGCAAGACGCTTGTTTTTATATTAAAACGTTTTCTCATGTGTATATTCGCAGATGTGGGTACTCACATACTACCTCGGACATTGAGCTAATAGGCGACGTGTGGTTCAGATGCCCAGGGCTTGCCGCGTTCCATCAGTATATTGCTGTGGCAATTCAGGTCGTCGTTGGCAGTAAGTGCAGGAGTAGTTATACCTTCGAATGCCACCGACGTTCTTCCTCAATTGCAGTTCTGCTCATCATGCGAACATATGCTCTTTACGAGCGAAGTACCTGGATACTCCTGTTTCTTTGCACTTGTGGGCTGGCCGTCGTTGTCTTTGGGGCGGTGAGTGGAATATGGACTTAAATTTCGTTTGCTGACGCGTATTCATGATTGATAGTGGTCAGTAGTAACGGGACACTATACTAAGAAGGATGTGAAGTACTCGAGCTTGGGCTGCGTTCTACCAATAGACGTTTCCGAGTGAGTTGAACATACATCCACTCGGACTAAGGACTAATTAAGCCACTAGCGCAAACCGTTCGTGTTCTGCTGTGTAATGGGATCATCTGACAGACAGGTTCCTGCTGCAGACTTCGCCGCAGCGTGGACTGGGATGCTGTTCTTGGACACCCTGATATTTTCCATGACGGTATACAAATCGTTTAGGCGGAGTCGGGGAGGCGACAGGCCATTATTGGATGTTCTGCTTCGTGATGGTATTCATTTTTTTATCTTCTCTCTTGCCTTCATTGAACAGATATCAAAGGAGCTATTTACTTCGGGTGGGAGAACAAGGATGTCCAATTTATCGGATATCAAGGCTGACTGAGGCTCAAAGAATCATGGCCGCTGTGGGGCTTGCCAACATCCTGACATTTCATGTATGTTTAGGTTTTTTTCTGAACCCACTAATATACTGACTTCTCTCTAGTTGTCGCATGTAAGGACTTCCAAGAACATCACATCCCCGCGAAAATGACAAAAGAGATACACAGGAATACGAACAAGGATTCATCATGACCTTCCATAACATGTATATTTCAATATCTTCCCAACCTTTTCTTTGATTAACGTGATTGCAGTATATCCTCGACTATGATATCCCGGTTGATGCTCAACTTACGCGATCCAGCATTAGCTGCTCCACACACTGAAGCGCGATCGGTTACGGGACCGATTGAGTTCAACCCTGGGACAAATGCGACGACGACAATTGGTTTGGGGTCGCGCTACTAAGGGATGAATCGTTTTGTCCTCCAGTCGTAAATATGAATCCTTCTCGCCTCATATCTATACGTTCTCTTCCCCAAGCGTCTCTTGGATACACGTTGCGATACTCACCTTGCCTTGAATGCGATGGGATCACATATTATGCACCATTGGATGACTCTCTTTCATAGCGGGGGAGATCAAAAGGAAAGACGTGCAGTACGATACAATACAAATCACGCAGCAAAAATATCATTGTGTTTGGGCTCCGTAGCCCCTGATGCCCTCTGCGAAATCCCACGACGTATCGAGGTGGCGCGACTCGGACACAAACACGCCCTTCTCCGTGACAGTCGCCACTTGGTACTGTAGCGGATCGGTATCAGCGCTCTGTCGAGGAAAGCGGAAGGTAAAAATGTAGTACCTTGTCGATACTCCGCGCGTCGCGGTAGTAGAGCACTCTCATGCTCTGCTCGAGGATCTTCAATGCCTCCTCCTCAGTGAGAGTATCTTCCTTCCCTTCTACAGCCGTGCGGAGGAGCGGTTGCGCGATATGGCCGCCGTAGCCGGTTGCGAGCGTTGACGCGGAGTAAGTCGTCCCCAGCAGATCGACAAACGCCAGGAACCTAGAAAGTTCGATATCAAAGATCAACGGGTGGAACGCGAACCATGGATACAAGATACACGCACCGTTTCCCGTCTTTGACACCTCCAACGAGGATAGCGTTCCACAGTGGGTCCATCTTTGAGCGGCGGGCATACATGACCTGCGCGAGATACTCGTGCACCTCAGCGGGGCCAAGTGTGTGCCCATCTTGCGCAGAGAATTCGTCGATGATGAGCTCGTCCAGCATCGATTGGATGTACTGGAAGTCGGACATGTCGCCTCCTGCGCCGATGACGGTGTGCGCACCCACTGGCTGCAATCGCTGAACGTCCTTGAAGCGGGCAAGGGAGCCATATGATGCTGGAATCGGTTAAACGGTAGGTAAGGTGGTATGTGAGGAGGAGAGGAAGGACGCACCGAGGTTGTCTGCTGCCATCATGATTCCGTCCTTGTACTTGATTGCGAGGACGCTGGTTCCCGTTACGATAGGTTGTCTGGATTAGTGGAGACATGAGCGATCTCATACAACAAAACTTTGAGGATATACGCACTGTGTACGTTGGATTCCGGCGGCGAAAGCATCCTTGGGGCCGTTATTTGCCCTGGGTGCGATGGGATGTGTGCCGTACGGATCGTAGGCATCGTTTCTCTGGCGTTGCGGGTCAGTACATCCAGGCCTTATATCATAATATAAAACTGACTGGCCGACCCCAGTTTCTCGGGAAGTGGTCCATGATGGTGGAGAGGAAAGTAAAAGTTGGTAGTAGCAGTCGACGCGCAAGCAGGACGCGTAGTGCTGATGTAATCCAAGTCGTGACCATTTCGGGTTGTCGAGGTGATCCTCCGCTCTCCCCTGTTCCCCTCCCCCTTCCCCTCCCATTACCCGACTTTCGCAGCCCTGCGGGCCTTAGTGGCGTCCGTACCAAGCTCAAGATGGACAAGGACAACCGCGATGACTTCACATTTGCCAAACTATCGGACCTCAACCTCCCAGTGACATTCCGAATGTTCGTTATCGTTCCATTCACCCTCTCCGGGGTCTGACAAACCAGGAACATAGATCCCAGCTCGAAGGAAATCGGCATCCACGGTCATTCACCGAACTTCTAGAGAAGCCCGACCTGCGTTTCCACGGCGTGCAGTCTCCGTACGAGCCCTTTCTTCCATTGTGCAAGTTTTGCAATAACTCCCGGCTCAAGAACGCTTTCAGATCTATACGTGACGTGCCAGCTTATTGCCGACAATAAGCCGCTCACGATACCATTCCGGACCTCTTTTAAGGCCTTCAAGAACGCCTACACGTACGGACATATCCCATAAACCGTTGCAGTCGGCTGATGTGCGTCATATAGGTGGAACGAATGGATCACTCTCCCGATACGGTACTGCGACCTCCCTCTTAGCTCTCATATCACGTTTACGGTTTGGGATATTGCTGGTCCACGCGCGGCAGAGCCAGTTGGAGGATCGACGTTTCGTCTGTTTGGAAAGAAGTGGTAAGCTCGGTCTTGTAAGTATGCTAGCCACCATCTTATTTATGACTTTAGGACACTGCGGCGAGGCAAACATCGACTTCTTTTGTGGCCAGGTGTTGAAGCGGATGGTTCGATTGAGACGACGACACCAAGCAAGTTGGAGACGCGTGACGAGATGGGTCGCTTAGAAAAAGTAAGTGGCGTACAATCTTCCAAAATACAGCTACTCAACCCAGCCTCAGCTCGTCAAGAAGTATGAACGCGGAGACCTTCCGAAATCTGACTGGCTAGATTCTATGGCGTTTCGCAAGATGGAAGAAACTCATGCCGTGAGTCTTCACCCCTGCTCCTCATACCATATCTAACACAGCTTAAAAGGCCGAGACCGAAAAGTCAGAAAATCTATTCCTCTACATCGATCTCCCCCGCTTCGACTTTCCCGTCGTCTTCAACGAACCCGTAAGTCCTCTTCACTCCTATTTCAGACCCTCCTCACACACCGTGCCCACAGGAATTCCAACCACAAACCTTTGCCACCCCACCTCTCCCAGCCCCATCCCAAACACCCGCCGCCGCGTCGATATCCACCCTATTCGGACCCGACTCCAACATCTGGAGTGTCAGCGACCCCGACGCGACACGCGACAACCCCGTCGAAGATAAGCACCGACGTCTCGTCCGCAGCCACCGCAGCAGTCCCTATGATCGTGAACTCAAGCCCAACGCCAAGATCCGCGATGACCTCGGGGTTGGTACATTCTACCTGCTTACTTTCACATATCTCAAGGCATTCCGCAGGAACTCCTCAACTACTCGCCGTCGCAGCCACTAAGTGCAGAGGAGAAGGATTTGATCTGGAAGTTCCGGTTCTATCTCGCACGGGACAAGCGCGGATTGACCAAGTTTCTGAAGTCGGTGACGTGGCGTGACTCGTCGGAGGTGAAGCAGGCGGTGGAGGAGTTGCTGCCGCAGTGGACGGAGATTGACACGGACGATGCGCTGGAGCTGCTTGGTCCGGGAACGGTTGATTCACGGGTTAGGGCGTTTGCAGTGAAGCAGCTCACGAGAGCGGATGACGACGTACGTGAATTCAGCGCCGTTTTTTTTGTCCGGGTGGAAGGCTGAGATCAGGTACGAAATAGGAGCTCCTGCTATACCTCCTACAACTGGTGCAGGCGCTCAAGTTTGAGAGTGCCGCGAGCGAGCAGCGGTCTGCGCGGTCCACCACGAGTGCCATATCGTATGAGGACAGCGGACTGACTGATTTCCTCATTGCCCGGGGAGTGGCGAATCAAGTCTTGGGGAACAGGCTATACTGGTATCTCATGGTCGAAGTGGCGCTCGAGGATCGTGTGATGGCCAAAATGTACGGTCGCGTCGTCTTCAGATTTATGAACAAGATTCTAGAGGTCCGTTCCCCCTTTTCATGTATCCATCGCGCCTGCTGACTTTCCCACCCCCAGGCCCCCAACGGCTCCGAACGCCGCGAGCTAATGCGTCGGCAAGGCCTCCTCGTCGACACCCTCTCCAAACGCGCCCGCGAGCTCCGCACCTCCAAAGACCCCCGCCCAAAGAAGATCGAAAAACTGCGCGCCATGATCTCCGACTCCAAAAACAATCTCTCCAGCATGCCCCCCCTGCCCCTCCCCCTCAACGCCCGCGTCACCGTCACCGGCATCAACCCCGAAAAGTCCTCCGTATTCAAATCCAACCTCTACCCGCTCCTCCTCTACTTCCAGTGCACCGACGGCAGTGAGTACCCCTTGATATTCAAGGACGGGGACGACATGCGCCAGGACCAGCTTGTGATACAGCTGTTCACGCTGATGGATAGGTTATTGAGGAAGGAGGGGCTGGATCTGAAGTTGAGCCCGTATGATGTGTTGGCGACGGGGCCGCTGCAGGGGATGGTGCAGTTTATACCGAGTAAGACGATTGCGGCGATTGTTAGTGAGCATGGGAATTTGTTGAATTATTTGAGGGTGCATAATCCGGATGAGGGGAGTGTGGGGACGAGTGGGGTGGAGCCGAGTGTTATTGATACGTTTGTGAGGAGTTGTGGTGAGTTGATTCGTTCTTGTGTTTTTTTTTTTTGAGGGTTTGCTGATGAGGATACATGGATAGCTGGGTATTGTGTTGTGACGTACCTGCTGGGGGTGGGCGATCGGCATTTGGATAATCTGTTGGTAGCGCCGGATGGTGAGCAACTTCTCTTCATGTCCATAGCACAGTCTGTCTCACCCGACTATCGAAGGCCATTTCTTCCATGGTAACATACCCGAGTCCCTTTCAAGCTATACTGGCTGACCTTTCCCGCACAGTCGATTTCGGATACATCCTTGGACGCGACCCAAAGCCCTTCCCGCCGCCTGTGAAAGTATGCAAAGAGATGGTTGACGGGATGGGCGGCGCACAGTCCCCACACTACGCGCGCTTCAAGAGCTTCTGCTTCACTGCCTTCAGCATCCTGCGCAAGAGCACGAACCTCATACTGAATCTCGTCGCGCTCATGGTGGAGGCGAACATACCGGACATCAAGCACCGCGATGTGCATGAGCAGATTCAGGAGAAGTTCCGCTTGGATCTGACGGAGGAGGAGGCGATCAAGCATTTTGAGGCGTTGTTGAATGAGACGAGTTATATTACGGTGGTGCTGGATCGGATACATGATCTGGCGCAGTACTGGCGTAGTTGATCTGAATGTTGTAGTACTATTTTTTGTGTTGTACATGGCTTTCTTCTATAGGGTGTTATTATAATTTACATGGGTTGAATCAACTTGATCATGAAGAACTTGAATGAGTCGGGAGTCGGATCAGTCTCCGACCCAAATGTTATCCCTCTCCAAAGCCGAAAAATCGTACATTCAAGCCGGGCTCCTCGCTACACCACCCGCCCGCGCAGACGGTCGCGCCCTTCTTGACTGCCGCGCAGTCGCACTAGAAACTGGTGTTGCACCCCTCGCAAATGGGAGTGCACGCCTGAGCATCGGGCGCAATCCGCACGGGAATGGCGGCGGCACAGAGGTCTTTGCTGCTGCGAAGCTCGAGGTTGAGTCCATCGAGCACGATAGCGAGGCGCGTGATGGTGGACGAATGGTATGTACCGTGTCTTGGTGAGTTACATCCTCGGTCATCCTCGTGCATCGTCGTTGAGTGCGCCAAGCTAGCTCCCCCTCTGCATATCCATACCTCTCCTCCCAAGCCCTCGACGACCTCCAAGCAGACCTCTCCTCCCTCCTGCACCAAACTATAGCCCACCCTAGTCTCCACCCACGGAATCTGGGCATCCTGAAGGATAAAAAATCATGGCTACTCCACCTCGACGTCCTTGTCCTCTCTGACGCCGGCAACGTCCTCGACGCGCTCTTCATGGCCTCGCGCGCCGCCCTCTGGGACACACACGTCCCACGGACGCGGGGTGTCGAGTACAAAGCCCCCCCGCGGAAGAGCAAGGAGGGCGGGAGCGGCGATATCGACATGGACGAGGCTGCGCAGAGCGGGTTTGACACGCGCGTGATGCAGAAGGCGACGGACTTTGAGCTTCCGGATTATTGGGATGAGGGAGAGGTTCTGGATGGGCGTGAAAGGTGGCCGGTGGCTGTTACGCTGAATCTTGTACGTGGGTTCTGTTGCTGGAGGTTTTTGTGCGGGATTTGGAGAGTGACGCCGTTTGAAGGAATACCCAGCGCACTTCCTCGATGCTACGGCCCAGGAAGAGGCGGCGTCGCCCTTGCGCGTTCTCCTCGCGTTTTCGTTCCCGCCCTCGGCCCCCGTAGTGATACAAGCAATGCGCATGCTCGGCCCTGGGGAGCTCGCGCCGGCACAGCTAAAAGAACACCTTAAGGTCTGTACAGGTTCTTCTCTTCCTCGGTTCCTTGTTCTCTCCCCATTTCCCAGTTTCAGGCTCTTTCTGAACCTTGTGCCGGTCCAATTTACTGACGCGTATGTCCTCTGAATGCTCACAGGTCGGCGAGCAATACGCACGCGAGATGTTCACAGCGCTAAATGTGAAGCTAAAAGAGGAGGATGTGCGTCGGAATCAAAAGGCTAGGGAGCGCTTCGAGCTGCACCGATAATATTTTGTGGACTACGCAGTAATCGGTGAGATCTGATCCATCGCAACTGCGATACTTTCTCCGTGTCCGTACATTAGATCCACTGTGAGTAGTACAGGCCCCGCTCATTCCTATTCAATACTGCTGCAGGATGCTATGCTATCCATTTTCATGTTACTGTGAAATTTTGAAATCAGCGGTCCTCCATTTCTCATCCAAATCTCCGATATCCCATCCTATGGTCGTCCTGCCGAAGGAGTGCTCAACGGTAGATGTAGTCGACCCCATGCATAAGCTGTACATTCTACAAAAGTAGGCTAGGTATCCAACGAGGATGAAGCTGGCTTGGAGGACGTCCGACGCACGATGGCCGTGCATCCTGACGATGGTTTGATGAGGACCAGGATGCAATTCAGGATGCGCAACTGGTATATGAATTGATAAAAAGCTGACAAGAGTGGGACTTGAACCCACGCCATCTTACGATGATGAGAACCCGCGAATGCAGGTAAGCTACGCTTGAGTCACACGCCTTAACCGCTCGGCCATCTTGCCTTGTGGATGGATGAGAGCATCCATGTCCCGAGGACTGACGAGTTCAATCGCAGGGCACGCGTGCGAAGATCAAGATGTTGGAGGTCATTTGATGGCATCCAAAGAGAGAACTTCAAGCACAGACAATGCGATTCGATAGGCCCCAACGACCTGAGGCGGTCAGGCAGAGCTTTCAGTTTCATATGGCTGGGGTCAACGACAATCGCGAGAATCGTCGTCCACAACCCTGAGCAGCCCTGAGCGCCACACGTGACCCTTATTTTTAAAGGTTGTTTGTGCAAGTTGACGAATATTTTTTCTTCCTACTCCTAAAATTGGATGTTTGATCGATTTTTTGCGCATTCCGCTGGCTTTGCTTGGGTGGTCTGCCGTCGACGAGCATTCTATCTTCCTCCACTACCCTCGGGCTCCCGATCTTTCTCTGCATCCACACCCTGCGCAGTCAAGAAAAGAATGCCACCCAAGAAAGCCGCCGCAGTCGAGAAGAAAACTCTCCTCGGCCGGCCAAGTAACAATCTCAAGATTGGCATCGTAGGTTTGTTCTTACGAACACATTGAGTCTTCACCCATTTATTTGTTTTGTATCGATAGGTCTTCCTAATGTCGGGAAGTCGTCCTTCTTCAATGCCCTCTCAGAGACCGGTTCGTGATTTGCCATCGATCTCGATGTTTTTTTTCCCTTTTCCTGATGAGGTTGGGATTCAGACCTAGGGAAAGCGGCCAACTTTCCTTACGCTACTATAAACCCGGAAGAGGCTCGTATCCCTGTTCCGGATGCGCGTTTTGAGTGGCTGTGCGAGACTTATAAGCCAGCGTCGCGCGTCCCCGCGTTCCTTACCTGTATCGATATTGCTGGTCTCACAGCTGTACGTTGCCCTCGGTTTTTATCTTCGTCGCGTGTTCATGTCTCATCATGAGTTTGCCTATCGTATGTAGGGTGCATCCACTGGTGCAGGTCTCGGCAATTCTTTCTTGTCACACGTCCGCGCCGTCGACGGAATCTTCCAGGTCATTCGTGCTTTTGACGATGCGGAGGTCATCCACGTTGAGGGTGACGTTGACCCCCTTCGTGATATGGAGATCATCCAGACGGAGCTCCGTTTAAAGGACATTGAATGGGTAGAGAAGGCTCTCGAGAACTTGAAGAGGACCGGTAGGGCTCTCAACAGTACCAGTCTCGCGGATAAAGCGAAGAAGGAGGAGATTGTGAGTGCCATTGCTTGTTGTGTCAATAAGCTACCTAACTTCGCTTCCAAGGCTACGGTGGAAAGGATCTTGAAGGTTCTCACTGTCGACGGCAAGGACATCCGAAAAGCTGACTGGAATAACAAAGAGGTGTGTACTTGTTCTCTGCTCCGACGCCCTGCCTGGCTTCTGTATGATGAAAAAGAGCACATTGCTCGATAACCCAGCTCGTTGAGGAGGGAGTAACGCCCCAATATTCCTATGAGATCACTTTGTTTTCCTGACTTTTTCACTTCCTTTCAATCTCGAATCATTTGCGATACGATACTGATATGTTCCCTTTTGACAGGTGAATAAATATTTCATCATCTCAGACGCGATTCTCGCTTTCTTTCTATTCTTTTGGCTTTGGATGATGAAAAAGAGCACCTTTGCTCGATAACCCAGCTCGTCGAGGAGGGAGTAACGCCCCAACATTCCTTTGAGATCAATGTGTGTTACTGACACCACTTGCCGTTCTTTTCCCTTCATCTCTCACGCAAACTCGATCATTTGCTGACATACCCTCCCTTTCCACAGGTAAATCAACCTTTCTTTCGGGTTCCACGATGCTAGTTTGCTTGCTGCATTGTCTATTTTCATGCATGATGATAAAGAGCTCGATGCTCGATAACCCAGCTCGTCGAGACGGGAGTAACGCCCCACAATGTCTCTGAGAACAAACGCTTATCTGATCATTCTTTTCCTTTCTTCCTCCGATCTCTACCTAGTCACCCGTCTTCCACGGCCACTAACCCAACTCTTGTTCCAAAGATCGACGTTGTCAACGGTCTCTCCCTGCTAACGGCCAAGCCCGTCACCTACCTCGTCAACCTCAGCGAGCGCGACTACGTCCGGAAAAAGAACAAGTGGTGCGTCTGCTTCCCTCTCCCCCGTTCACAGACCCGTCTGACTGAACGCCCCGCTCAGGCTCCCGAAGATCAAAGCCTGGATTGACGCCAACAACCCTGGTGACCCGCTGATTCCTTTCTCCGTCGCCCTCGAGGAGCGGTTGGTGGTCATGGCTCCTGAGGAGAAGAAGGATGAGGAAACCAAAGTCGGCGCGACTAGTGCACTTGGGAAGATCACGCAGGCTGGGTATAGCAGTCTTGATGTACGTCTTATCCATCGCTTATCGTCCCTGCCGATGCTCACTAGACCTCGTTCCAGCTCATCCGCTACTTCACGTGCGGTCCCGACGAAGTGCGTGCATGGACAATCAGACGGGGAATCAAGGCGCCGCAGGCGGCTGGTGTCATTCAGTACGTTTTCTCCCCTGCGGTATGCGTGGATCCGGTGTTGATGTGGATGTGATGTGTGTAGCTCGGACTTTGAGAACAAGTTTGTGTGTGGTGAGATCATGTCGTACGATGATTTGAAGGAGTATGGAAGCGAAGCGTCTGTCAAGTCGGCAGGGAAGCTGAGGCAGCAGGGGAAACCATATGAAAGTGCGTATACCTGCTTTTCTTCATCGGGTCGGAGGCTCATCATGTTTGGTCTCTTTCAGTGGTTGACGGCGACATTGCGTACTGGAAGTCTGGTGCTTGAGAGGGGATATATCTGGTGTTGTGAAGATAGGAAGAGAAGAAGTCAATTCTATGTAGTGTACATGTATGAGATGGCGGATAGGGGATGAGTATCGCATTCTGTGATCGTGAATGCGACCTAGGTTATCAATGGAATATCCACCAGGTCCCAAGCATTCAGGCAATCTCGAACCCTGGCGCCCAATTGTCGCGATGTACGCCAGTCCGAGAGCATAGTACGGTTGGAAAGGTGGTTCAGGCATGGGAATTACATTTGTGTTTAGGTGGTTGTATATCAGCCGAACCTTGACTCCTTGCTCGATGACTGCTTGTAGATCGGGCAGGATGTCGATTTGTAGCGGGCGTTCGAAGGTGAAAGATGCGCTAGTTAAGCGCGAAAATCTTTCAGGCGCATGTATTGTTCTCGCGAGGATGAATCGCAAGATCGTTTCGTCCCTGATAGCGGAGCTGTCTGGGAAAATAAAGTGCACATCCTCCAGGAGAGGACAAGGGCAACCATCTGCGTTGGATGGCGTTGGTGTCAATAGTTCAAGAGTGGTGTCATCAAGAGGCGGAGTTGCATCATAGTCCCCGAGTCCTACAAAGGACAAATTGGGCAGTGAGCTAGTGGCGTGTATATGCAGACGCTTAGTTGAGGAGAGGAGGGAAAGCAGATCAACCAAGCTATCTGTATTATCTTCGCCGACATCGAAAATTAGACTTTCGATCTCTCCTGCTCGTCGTTCAAGGAGGGGAAGGAAAGGTATATGGTGGCGGGCATCGCATCCCGTAACCTTGAGACTTCGTAGCCTAGGTGGATGAATGAGTTGAAAGAACGTCGTAACTTGGATGTCGGCCATTGTGTCGCTGCCATCCCACAAGGCGAAATTCAATGACAGATGGTCTAGGTAAGGGAGGTTTATGGTATCTGCTGACGTTGATGTTAGACTGCCACTGCCGCTGACCATTACTTCAACGTCAAACACAACCAGATTGAAGCACTTGCGCAGAATGACGACGGCCTCGGAAAGCATCAAGGGCCATCTGCGTTGTGATTTCGAACCAAAGAAGAGCCTGGTCAGGTTCTCGAAGGGAAGAGGAACCGTAGATGCTGCTGGCGATGCGAAATTGGGAATAGATACCATTTGAAGGTATGGGTACATCAGAAATGAAAGGGTTTCGGCGATTGGACGATGTTCTCTAAGACGATTGATATCAAATGTGAAGCTCTCCAGGAGGGGGGTGTCGGTGGCTTTGAGATGCCTTAGGGAATAAAAATAGGCAAATTTGAGTCTGAAATTAAGGCGCCTCCAGCGATGAGATACCAGGAGTAGAATACCAAGTAAACACATTGATGAGTGTCCCAGCTTGTAGTCATTTGTCCCCCAGTCTCCATAATCTTCCACGAAGGAGATGGAAAGTGGGGCGTGTCCCGATCTTCTCAACCAAGCCTCTACAGCGTCATTGAAAATTTGATGCTGTGCATCATTCTGCCCAACCGTGGAAGTGACATGAAGGTGGACAGACGACCAAAGGACTGGGCAAGCATACGAGATTTGCCTCCACGCGCTGCAAACGCGGCCGAGTAACTTGGAGCTTCGTCGACACTCATGGCAGAGTTTCTGGAAGGGAGACACCAAAAGAAGATCCTCTGTATCAACTCCACTGGAATTCGACGTATGCAGGACACAAGCGTGCGATGACCATCCACGATTTCGTCGATCTTCTGCTGCTGAAGATGAATGCTTTGAATTGTTGCATTGACCCGCGCTACTTCGTCGTCGAGGCGGGATCGCTGTGCTAAAGATTCGGATATTATTTGGCGGATCTGGTGGTGTTCTGCATCGGTGGGATCGTAGTTTGTGTTGAGTCGGTCAAGGAAGGGGGAATCCATCAATGATGTGTGAAGTCGATAGCCGAGAAATCTGAGAAGTTAGAAAACATCATGAAGGGTTTCTGAACAAGTGTGAACGGAGGCTGAAGTAGAGCTAACATCTCGTGAGGCTCGTGCTCAGTGTCGTCCTTCGATTCTGCCAAGGAATTTAGTGCGTGCAAAAGGAGGACTAAACGCGGTCGCGGGGGGTCAATGATGGTTTGGCATTGAACAAGATGGCAGGACTCAGAAGTGGATGTATCATTATCGGATTGACGCCTAACGTTAAGTAGTCGTGGAGGAGGTGAGTGGGCAGATGAGACTCGATCGGAAGGCCTTCGGCCAAGAACTTCTTGTAGAAGTCCTTGCGTGTCTGCTGGCACATAAGAACACAGCGACTACGCTCGTCTTCCCTTGGCCGACATGCGCGACCCATCATCTGGAGCACGTCCATGACAGGGTAGTCGATATACCTACGTTCCTTGCCTTCGTAGGACTGCACTCCCATGATGATGACTAAATAGCTCGCAACAGGAAGACTCCAAGCAGTGTCCTAGACAAGACTTCAGCTCCGAGTTCGGGTCAAGGTCGATAGAACATACCTTGGAAGCCACGAGGACTTGAATGGCTCCGGATTCAAACAGACGTTGAACAATCCGCTTGTCCTGCTTGTCGAGAGCCTCATGGAAGTAGCCAATACCATGCTTGAGTGCTTCAGCGAGGCTTTGATCGCGTATGTGGTCGAGATGAGGTTGGAGATCCTCCAACTCGATGTTCAAGAACCGATCTGGCTTGTCGTCAGCGGCACAGTGCGTAAGCAGGTCGTCGACGGTAAGTCGGCATTGCCGGCGGTCGGAAACGAAGACGATGACGGGCTTTGTGGGTGAGTATTCCACGATGGCGAGGTATGCTGGCTTCGACATCGCGATCATAAGGGATGGGAAGTGGGGTATCGTGAATGATTGTATGTGAATGTCCATGTCCAGCGGGCGGGCACTAAAAGTCATGCTCAGCAGGGATTGAAAGCAAAGGGTGTAACGACATACCTAGGCGAGAAGTTGAAGATGGCATGGGAAGGGGCACCCATCCATTCGCCAAGATCCCGTGCGTTAGCCAGCGAAACTCCGCAAGCAACGATGCGCGTCTTGATCTCCGTCTGGGCAGAAACATACCGCGTACGGGAGATGACCACCTCATACGTAGGACCAACTTCCCCTCCAACCAACTGCACCTCATCTGCGATCAGAAGGCCAATGTTTTGGACATTCTTGCGCTGGCGCCATCGCCTCGACAAAACATCCCACTATTGCAACATATTAGCATTCAACACAAACTTGAAAGGAAGACAAGCTACGAACCTGCGAGGGGGTACAGACAATAACATCGCCCTTTTCCAGAAGACGAAGATCCGCACTCATCTCCCCAGTTAAGCTGACAATTTCCTTACCGCCTTGCAGTTTCGAGAACTTCGCTCGCCACTCCGCTACACGCTGGTCGACCATCTCCTGGTACGGTTCGATGCAGACTGCTCGAGGCTGCTCGCGTTTACTCCAGAGTCGCAGGAGGGCGAATTCAGCGCAGATCGTTTTCCCGCTTCCCGTTGGGGCTCCGATAAACACATTTTCGTCAGACGTATACAGGGCTTGGAAGACCTGGGTCTGGATTTTGTTGAATGTCTGGATAGTAGACGAATATAAATCCTCGAACTCCTTGTTGTGAAGGGCTGACAACGGCAAGGATTGCAGGTCCAAAAGAGGTGTGGGAGGTGGGAATTTCTCGGGGAGGATGAGGTGCTTGAACGAGATGGGAAGGCGAGTTTCGGCATGGAGCCAGCGGTCAGAGATGACGGATATGTAGTAATTCGGGGGTACAGGCTCAAACATCGGGACAGTCAACGTCACGTTGTGTTCATCCTCTGCATATCGTTGCCGGAGGACGAAGGAGTCGTGGAACAGGATGATCTCGCCGTCCACGTCCTCGACAAGGATGTGGAACGTCTCCGCTGTGCCGTGGATCTTCTCGTCCCACCGGAAATCAGGCACGATAGAGAGATCGATACGCAGGAGTGACCTCGTGATCGGCTGTACCTGAGCTTGCAGTCTTAGGTCTAGACCAATAAGTTGTCAGGAAAAAGTCTTTGTTAGAGCATTAACAACATACTGTAACTTGGGGAAACTGTGGACGAGGCGATGGACAAGACGTCCGGCATTTGGAATACCGAGAAGCTCGCCAATTTCGGGAGGACTCTGACGAAGTGATGTCAGACTTAAATCTATACTGCATGTCATAAAAACTCACCAGATCGAAGTAACGGTACCATGGCTAGAACTAGCAACTTAAATCTATACTGCATGTCATAAAAACTCACCAGATCGAACTAACGGTACCATGGCTAGAACTAGCATTAGTGTGTACAGTGACAAAAGGACTGAAGAACATACGAATTGCTTTCCTTCCGCCTTGCGGATGACCTCGGGAGGAACACCCTTGAATTGGCGCAGAGGCGTCATCGATCCCCACCTAGTATTCTCAGAGGCATGTCTTTGTAAAATAGAAAACACAACTCACATTCGTTTCTCAATCATCTTGCAGAGGTCGAGAGCCGACTTTGCAGGCACAGCCCAGCCGCGCTTCAGGCAGATTTCGAACATGGCCCGAATAATCCTGAACGACCGAGCATGAGAAACGCAGAAGAGATATAACAGACCAAGAGACTCACCGTCCAGCTGACTGCTGAACAAACACCATATCGGCAAGGAGAACGAATCCTAAAGCCGTTTGTCAGATGCATGTAGTAAGAGATACGGCGAAATGCACATACCTTCCAACTTGAGCTGCGAAATGTACGCCTAAAGGAGGACGTTGATCTTCGCAGCGGGCTCCTCGACACCCTCCTTGACGGGGATCGGCACACGTTCGAGTAGCTTCGCAAGTTCTAGCTTTTCCTATTAGCAGAAAAAGGTAAGTTTCGGAAAGAGAAGGCGAAAAGTGTCTACATGCCTCTTGGCGAACCTATACAACTGATGAGTAAGATCTCTAATATGCGAAGACTTTAAAACATACCGGAAGTAACTTGAACTCATTCGACAAGGCGAAAACCCTGAGAAGCTCCAACGTCGACTTAGTTGAACGGAGATGCTGGTTGTAGGTCATCATCGAGCTATACGTCACGTAATAATGCGAGGCGATCTTGCCCAGCTCCAAGCTCTGGAACCGCCCAGTCGACCGTTCGTACTTCAAGAGCTGGCATTTCTCGAGCAGCACAGCGGCCGAATGAATGATGTCGGCACGCTTCTGGATCAAGCCGAGATCATCGTCCTGGTAGTCGACGCCGACACCATACAGTCCCGGCGACTTGAGCATCCGCAGATAGCTAATCAAAACATTCAGTCAACCCTCAATCAATAGAAAATATGATAATTGACTTACAGATAGGTATAACCCAGCCATTGCACAGCCTCGTCGCGATTCCTGATCGTGCCCAACACGATCTCCGCATTCAAGTTATCGGCCAGTTTGGACACGAACTGCGACTCGATCGGGAGCTGCTGGTTGAGCAAGCTCAAGTAATACTGCAGCTCGGAGTGGTTGGTGATGATGATGCCCTCCCCATACGTATCATACTGTGGACGACCGGCGCGTCCGAGCATCTGCAGCACGTCCTGAGACGACAACTCGACCCAGCGACCTTTCTCCGGGTTATAGATCTGCGTGCCCTTAATGATAACCGTATGTGCGGGGAGATTGACACCCCACGCAAGCGTCGCTGTGCACACGAGCACCTGCACCGAGCCGTCGGCGAACAGCTCCTCCACGAGCCCACGGTCCTCCCTCGTCATCCCTGCATGATGAATACCGAACCCGAAGGGGAGAAGATCGCGCAGGTTGGCGTCCTTGACATTATTGGCCTCCTCAGTGAGAATCTCATGAACCGCGCCGTCAGGCTTGACAAACTGCGTGATCGTCTCTTTCTCGATGGCCATATCGCGTAGGAACCTCGCTGTCTTGGCCGTCTCCTTCCGCGAGTGTACGAAGACGAGCGTCTGGTTTTTCCCCGCCTGGTCGAGAACCTTCTCGTAGCATACCTCGTTGGTGATCTGATACCGCTTGATCGCCTTCTTCTCCGTCACACCGTGAACTGCTGTTGAAGTCCACACGGCCTGTACGATGCATCGAAGTAGAACAGCCCCTTCGACTCGTCGACACGGAGGAAGGTCGCAACGTCCTGGTAATTCGGGAGGGTCGCGGAAAGACCGACGAGACGGACATACTCGGAAGTCTGTTCCATCCGCCCGATAGTACGGGCGACAACGCTCTCTAGGACTGGCCCACGCTCGTCATGGAGTAGGTGGATTTCGTCGATGATGAGGAGGCGTACGAGGTTCGTGTAGCTGGTGTCCGTGCTCTTGCGTGTGATGACATCCCATTTCTCGGGGGTCGTGACGATGATCTGGGTCTCCGCGATCTGCTGCTTCGTCATCTGAGAGTCTCCGGTCAACTCGCCGACCTTGATCCCAAAGACTTTGAGGCGGGCGGTAAAGTTGCCGACCATCTCCTGCACGAGAGCCTTCATGGGCGCGACGTAGACAACCTTGAACGCATCCAGATCGAAGTTGCCGGTCTCTTCGTCACGGTGCTTCCCGAGCTCATTCAGTATCGTAAGCATGGCAACGTTTGTCTGGGATCGCGACGTCAGCAGGATGAATATTGAGCTTGGATGCAAAACGTACCTTTCCAGCACCAGTAGGAGCACACAGAAGGATAGGTTCGTCAGTCCCAAAAGCAACGGGGTATAGCTTGCTCTGGATCCGATTAAGCTTAGGCACAGTGAAAGCAGCTCGTGACCAGGCAGGCATGTCCGTTATAGGAACGAGTTCGCCTTCCACAGGCGGTTTCTGCTTCGGCGCGGGGACATGAATCTCCTCATAACCCTTCTTCGCGCGCTTGAACGAACCGTCGGGGAGTTTGCATTTCTTGTTCGACATGAGATGGCCGCCTTGGCTGAACGCCATACTCTCAAGATCAACCGTGCGTTTGGGCTGGACAGTCGAGCCGGGGGCGAGGGTGGCAGTCTTAGGAACCTCAGGCTTTTGGTCAACGTCCATGGCATCGTCGCGAGCCTTGGCTTGGCGGTCCCCAGCGAGCTCCCGCAGAATCCAACCAACACCCTTCTCCCGCATAGCAACCTCGACATTGACACGCTCGTCGGCGTCGCTGCGCATGAGCTTGGTACACCAGACGACGACATCGCGGTTTTTGAGGAACTTGGTGATGATGTGGAAGCTTTGGTAGTCGAAGAACTCCATAAGCTGGTTCTCGACGTCGCGCAGACTTGATTCCGACCCGAGAATGGACAGAACGGAAGCAGCTTTGTCGGCGGCAGTGACGGGGTCGGGGTAAATTTCTGAAATCTGCCGTTGGACCCAGAAGCCGTCGATGAAATGAGGGGAAACGATGTCTTGGTCCGTTTTCGCAGCTCTGACTTGGGATGAGTCGCCACCTATCACCATCTCATCATCACTCTCCTCTGCCTCTTCTCCTGGTACCCCTGGCGCCTCCTTTTCTTCCTCTTCATCCTCCGACTCCTCCCTGATTTCAAACCCTTCTTCATCCTCCTCTTCCTGCTCCTCTTCGTCAAAAACGACGGCAACACCGACCTCGTCATCAATTTCAGCATCCTTCCGCTCCATGTCGGGATCCACCATCGTCTCATCCTCAGCACCATAATCTGTGATCTTCTTCGCCAGACTGACAAGCTGAGAAAAATGCTCGTTCGACACATTCCCAAGAACCTCCTCGATTTCCTTCTTTTTGTCGAAGTCCTTCATATTCTCGTTCTGAGCGTCTCCAAAACGGTGTCGGCAGCGCTGCGCACAATGTCCTGGGCCTGGTCGCCAAGTGCAGTGTGGACAGAAGAAAGGATGAGTTCGTAAACTTCGCGTGTTCAGCGGTGCGTGGTCGGTATGTGAGGCCCTCTACGTCCTGGGTCGCCTCGATGATATCGGTATACCCAAAGCCAAGCTCAGCTTTCCGCTTCGCTGCTTGCTTCTCAGAGGCGTCCTGGCGGTCTGTAACCTTCTTTTTCTTCTTCTCGAGATCTTTTGGAGCCTGGCGAATGACCCGCGAGCCCATTTCGCGGGGGTCGATTCGGCCAGCACTGCCGTGGCTGTGCGATAGTCGGAATTCGAGAAGGCGGCGGTGATCATACAATCGATACTGGTTTATGAGTGTGGACTCGGATAGTACGATGTGAAATTGACTATGTTATGTGAGTATGGAACGGATGATGGGCAAACCCCACTCACGGAGGCAAATTTCAATGATCCTACTCTCATCCGCTCCCCACCGATCCCATGATCGTTACTTCGCATACTTCCTCCAGTTCCCTGTTCAACTCATGCCAAATGGGTCTTGTTGTAGCTTAACCCAGGAGAACCGCTCCAGACGTGCCACCTGATAGTCAAGTCGGAGATCAGATAATGTTGACTCGTTAAATTTGGGTTCGGCGACGGACTGGATTGTTCAATCCCGCAGGTATGCGTCTTGCGACCCTATGAGCGGTGGACCAAACTTCGAGCGGGATCAACCCTGCGGGACGCGTCCAAGGCCAAGGCGAACGGCGCGAAGTAATGTACACAAGGCTCTCGAAACCCTCGGGCGTCTGCGGCACGATACCTCCCTCAAGTTTCAACGTGGTATCGACGGTTCACCTCTAAGTATACAGCTCTACGCAGGTCAGTCGAAGTTGCTGTAGATGAGAAAAAACAACATTCCATTTAAGCTACGGGATTAGATCAAGTATCTTATTGTACGACCTTCCAGTGCGCGCCGGGGGATTTGAAGCTCTTAGCTTGAAGACTCAAGTCGGTCGATCTAGCTCAGGAATCAGATTTAGCTCTTGTCCAGCCATGAAACTCATTACTAAGACGAGATTCGAGGTACTTCCCATGGCCACCATGCATATCGTTCAATCTGATTATGATTAGTAGTGGAGCCAAACTCAAACTGAGAGCGTTGTGGGACACCGTATTTTGCCATGTTTGACTTGGGTTGGAATCTCGGACTTGATAACGGGTGGCCTCGAAATCATGGCCTACCTTGACAACATTCTTTGGTAAAGGTTCATTGCGATATCTAGTCACAGTGCACGGCTGTATTACTATACCCAGCGCCCTGTATGAGCAAATACACTGAGGTTAGCCCTTTCAAAGTGCTAGGAAGACACGTATGTCCATGCCATGCTGACCTGTCCTAACATCATTAGACTCAGGTCCACCAAGTTGAACGTAACCTTGATTCTCTCCTACAAACCCCAGCGGAATATGTGGATATCTGCAGACAACGGATAGAGTGGTGGGACTCAGATGACTTGAAGTCTTGGTTCTCTGCCCGGGGCTATACACTATACACCTGGATTTATCACGAGGGTCAATCGACAGGTTATACATGCCCTCCCCGTGATGAACCAAGGGAGGACGCGTTTCCATACGCACATCAGGGGGGCAAGGACTTTGGTCAATGGAGTGACGCGCCACCTTTGGCTGCGTACGCCGGGGGGAGGGTGAGAACGAATAACAGGGATTGAATACAAAGATGCTCATTAATATTCGCGCTCTAGATTGTTGTCGCTTGCGCTCAGGACTCTCAAGGTCGACATGTTGCTATAAAGGTAGTAAAAGATGGCACCGACGAGTATCGAGTCCTCCGTTACCTCTATGAGCAAGGCGTGTCGACCTCGATGGACGACTTCGAGTGTGTGATACCTATACTCGACCTTCTGCCATACGACGGCTATTGGTTTGCTGTCATGCCTAGGTCTGGCTTTACACCGCGCTCCTTGAATTATATAAGAGTCGTCCCATTAATCAGTCCATCAGGTGGGGTGATGATCCTGATCGTCCAATTGCTCAAAGCATGAGGGAAATCCTGCGGTTCATCCATTGTCTACTAAAGGTGGGTTTGTTTTCGATTAACACTATGTTTCATCCTGATGGTTTTCAGGGATTGAATTATCTCCATAAACATAGAATCGTACATATGGTAGGTTCCACTAAGGGGTCTACCCAAGCAATACTTAAAATCGCTCCAGGACATCAAACTGGGAAACATACTTGTCAATCATTTTGGCCGAGGAACCGATAACGACACGAATGTGCTTCGCCAAAGCTTAAGATCTCAAAATCGTTTAACCTATGCGTTGTTCGATTTTGATTGTGCGACAATGTTTCCGCAGTCTTACACGCCTGAGGAATGCCGTTTGCCCTACCAAAGATCATGGAGGACATTATACTTACAAGTTCCTTCCGATACTTCGCATGGCGAACCAGATTTCGATCCCTTCGCATTTGATGTTGGTATGTTGGGTGTGATGTTCTGTCATCGGTGGCAGGTAAATTTTTTCCAGCCTTTTCCTCGAGTTTATTTCTATTGACACCGATGACCATCTACTAGCATCTAACACCCAAGGTTCCAATGTTGGCACCCCTGTTTGACAGGATGATAACTCGTGACATACCTCAGCGCTTTACCGCTGCTGAAGCCCTTCTGTTTTTTGAAGAGCAGGTCTATCCGCAGACAACTGAAAGCCAGCTCAAACAGACTCCAGTGGAATGCAGGGATGCAGATTTCCGGCGGTTCGACTTCTATGACCGATGGGAAGGCCTCGATCCATCATTTGTGGAAAAATGGGCAGCGTTTCGGGAACCCCCTGTTCCGTGGAGGCTCCGAGTTTTGCGCTTCATCTGCGCCCGTCTCTGGGGCTACCGCATGGTCGCCTGCATTCGGCGACTCTGTCGAGTCATTGGTTGATGTCCTCTTCAGAGAAAGCAAATACCAGCCCATTCAATGTTTGGGTAAGGCTCTGTAACATGTACGCCTGCCTGGTATATCCGTATGTGAATATACACCCAGGTTTAGCGAATGCCGCGCCAGCTTCTGATTTCAAACTGTAGAGTATCATTTTGGGGGAAATGGGGTTGCACATTATTTCCTGACAACGTGACAGCAACTGTTGTAACCTCCTGCCGAGCGAAATTCATGCAACGGGAGCTTCGGCAGATTAAAAACGGGTCTCAGGCAAGGTCACGTCAGCAAAGTATCAAAGAAACCCATACTGCACAAATTGTGATTAATCGCTGTACGTCTCGTCCGACGAATGCTGATCAAGAGTATACACCACCTGCTCTAGGCTCGAGGCTGGAGCGTTCGGAGGTCTTTCCCCCTCTGGTGCTTCATCGCCCTCGCGTTGGAAAAATGAGTCACCGTAGTTTAAGAGGAGCTCGGTTCCGGGTGACAGAGCGCTCACTGGATGAAGCCGAGGTGGAGAGGGGCATCAGTTGTGGGTCCATGCCGAAAGATCAAGGGACAGAAGAAGGAAGTGGGGTGGAACGTAATGGGGAAGGGAGGAAATAAGAACGTTGGAGATGGGCATCAGTTGTGGGTCCATGCCAGAGGAAGGAAATGGGTGGAATGGGGAAAGGAGGAGATATGAACTTACGAGTAAAGAGCCCGATGCGGTGTTCGCCGTTCACCAATCGCACTGCGGGTATGAGACGGATCTGTGGGTCACGAAGACGAGGGAGAAGGGGTGAGAGCGGGGCACACACCACCTGCGTGGCAATTAGCGTTTTGGGGTCGTGGTTGATGAAGCGCGACTCATTCCCAGCTTTGGTGCTGTCGATCGATATCATGGGATTGAGTTGGAAAAGGTAACTCCGCCCACGATGCGTGGACACAAAGCTGAGGAGATTGTGGATGGGTGTTTTCTGGGCGAATGGAGGCGCGGATGTGGTACTCACTCCCGGCAGATTGAAGTGACCTCGTATACGAGCTCACCGGTGTATTCTATGCGGGAAAGGCGTCAATTCGGGCCAACCGGTTCAGGGGAGAATTTGCTTCACGGACCGATGACGAATTCCTCTTCTTTGGCCTCCTCGGCAATATATAGCCCCAACCCCCATGCGCTCTGTCGGACCTCTGTGCACTTTTGAGTGGGCGCACCACACAAGGTCAGCAGACGTGCCGTGCTTTTGCCAGGAAAGTGTTCGCACCTTGGGTATACCACGTTGTATACAAGCATTCTTGCATATATCAGACGAAGCGTCTAAGTGTTGATGAAAGTTTTTTTTAGTTGGGCGAAATGCAGGGCATGGTATGGAAGATCACGAGCCCACCTCTGAGATACGAAGACACAAGGTGAGGCCGGATAGTCGGGATTTACTTGAAAAAGACTGTATATACGGACCTGGCTTCGCATTTGATGCAGAGTTCGGGATCGCACTCCCGGTGCGCGCGATAGCATGGGCACCGCGAGGTTTTGCATGTGATATGCTGCCTGCCTTGCTGCTTAGACTTGGCGCATTGGCATCCCCGCCACCGGCGGAGGCCTGCTGGAGTAAGTAGCCGCTCGTCATGAAGGATAGAAATACAATGTATGATCGCATTTTCGGTCACAGCGGCAGCTCCGCTCACAATGCGCGTCGTTAGCAAAACAGGGGCAGTTGTTATCACAGGGCCCTGGATGAGAGCAAGGCCAGTTGCTAAGGAGGCATGTCACGGATAGTAGGCGAATAGAACGGTGCAATTTTGGGCTGATGCGTATGTAGACAGCTCCTGAGTCCACAAGATTTATCATGAATATGTTGGGCGCGCTCGGCATGGTACATATGAGAGCCATAAATAGAAGCACTTCTATAGGGGTGTGACATCGGCGTAACGTTAATGTGGGTCGATCACGTGCATCAAGTTCGAACTTCGGTGGCGGCAGCCGGCCGTACTACTACTACTAGTACTAGTACTACTACCGTGACCAAACCCCAACCAGACCTGGACCAGTTGAACTTTACAGATTACAATTTTCACAAGGTCGTTCTATCGATACCTTCAAGCGAACCTCGGAACGACCTTCAACCCATATTCTTGTTGAAGATACGTAGAAGATGGATGAACCAACGGAAGTACGCGTTCAGTTTTTCTCAACATCATTCAACGTCCCAACCTGCTTCACGAATCACAGTCAGAGATACAGAAGGAGTTGAAAGCTCGCCGCGATGATGCCAATATTGAAAAGCGGGATGCTATATTTCATTCTGATTTTATGCGTCAGTGGTTTTCGAGCCACGGTTATACACCGTACATCCCAGTGCTTGACAGAGATGGATGCCTCACTACCGTCTCCCAACCTTCGCTTTCCCCCGATGAATCATGCGATTCCGAATTTCCGTATGCCATTGTTAGAGGAGCATCGGAGGTAGCCGGCTACCAATTCACTCCCCCTTTGGCAGCCTTCTTGGGCCATTCAGTGAGACTCCGTCCAATACGAACTCTTATTCTATTGCTTATTTTTTCAAGGGAAATGTCTTCTACGCCCAAGATTCACAACGGCGGCATGTGGCTATTAAGGTAGTCGCTGATGGCAGTGAAGAGCATAAAATCTTTCAATTCCTTCATGAGCTAGGCAGTCCAGTGTCCCACGAAGACTTTAATCATGTCATTCCTGTACTTGAGTTGCTCCCGTTCGGTGAATTCTGGTTTGCTGTTATGCCAAGGTGCGTTTCGCTACATCAATGACAACGTTGGACAGGCGGCTCAATATAGAAACAGGTGGGGCGATAATTGGGCACAGCCCATTCCCTCGAGCATGAGCGAAGTTCTCGAAATCATACGATGTTTGCTGAAGGTATAATAGATTCCCGCCGACGAAATTCAACACAAGTACTGATCTGCAATCTCTCAGGGACTGACATTTCTGCACGGCCATAAGGTTGCCCACGGAGTATGTTTCTTACAATCAGTTCTAATTTCCATATTCACATTCAGCATTTTCAGGACATCAGCAACGGAAACATACTGGTCAATCATTTCGCGGGGTTCGGTCGGGATTTCGAAAACCCTCATCGCATACATCTACGATCAAATGGGCAACTAACTTATGCCCTTTTCGATTTCGACCTCGCTACCAAGTTCCCCGAAACGTGGACCTTAGACGAGTGCAGACTTCCTTACCAAAAATCTTGGCAGGGAACACCTGGTTGTGTGCCGCTCGATACTTGTCAAGGGGAGTTCGACTTTGACCCCTTTGCTTGGGATGTCGGTTCTTTGGGATTGCTATTGCGCTATCATTATCAAGTGAGATGTATTCAATCACATTTCATCGACGCAATGCGCTGAAGCCACTCCAGCACTTGACTCCAGATCTTCCTATGCTAGCGCCATTCCTTGACAGGCTAAGAACTCGGATTGTCTCACAACGTTTCACGGGTGCAGAGGCTCTTCGGTTCTTGGAAGAAGAGGTTTACCCACTGACGACTAGAGAGCAGCTACTGGCCTCCCCTCGACCTCGCCCGCATGACGAGGAACGTGTTGATCCATGGGAAGGGCTCGACCCAGCTTTTATCAAACAGTGGGCTGCTTTCCGAGAACCTCCACTGCCGCTAAGCACCATGTTCATGCGGTTCATTTGTGAATATACCTGGGTACGACGCACTGTTGCGTGTATCCGTAGAAGCACCCATATGACTCGCCAATTTTTGTCTGCTTTCTTGCATCGTTAATCTATCCACGTGCTCGCCTGTCATTCTGGCTTGCCCCAACATTTGAAGCTTTGTTGCCCTGGGCCCCTCGGTATATCTTCTCCAAGATCCCCCCTTTTCTATGGACCCACAGAAGGGTTGCTTATGGAACATACCCTACGGAGACCCTGGCGCCGAACCGTGCTTCCATAGTGGATGGCTTCTCCAGATGCCTATCTAGATTCTGTACTAGAATATCTTCTATTCGATAGTTTCAAGGCACAACAACTGAGCAGTCCTGAGTCAAGATTCCCCCTTCCCTGTGGACCCACTGACTTACTCATAGAACATTCCCTACAGGGACCCCGGCGCCGAACTGTTCTTCCATAATGAGATGGCCTTCTCGTGATGGCAAGAGTCTAGGATCCTGTACTATTTCACACCTTACTTGCCAGTACCGAGTCATATGAGGGTTTCAATATAGGTATATAAACCCTTCCCAATTGCAGATCTGTCCATCGCCTCACGACGACAATGTCACACACCACGAACCCAACCTATCAACAGCCCGCCTACCCGGTGAGCGAAAGATGGCTCGACCTTTCGTTCATGGAAGCTGACTATCTCACAAGGCTCGTACTCGGGTCAAGCTCTCTGTCTCCGTTCCAGCCACAGAGTTGAATGCCGCTGCTCAAGGACAGTTCGTGGACATACCAGCTGGAGAAACGGTCGAAATTACCGATGTCCTCATGTTGTACCACACAGTAGGCCAGAAGACGTTATGCTCACTTCCTCTGAATTTATGGCATACGAAATAGCCCCAGGCAGGCGTTGCGCCGCCCGAATTGACAGCACTAAACGCAGCATACCGTGTCAGGGCTAAGCGTGAGCGTACCTCCCGAGAACCTGTCTTGCCACTCATCAAGTCTCCGATGGTCCCGCACATCTTATTGGCACAAAGGCTTGGGGGACCGAGGTCCAAGGAGTACTTCTCAGTATGTACCCATCCCTTGCAAATCGAAACCCATGCTCACCGCTCGGACTAAAGGCAGGAGAATCCGCGTTTTTGAGGGAAGATTTCGAATACAAAGGCGGAAGAGCCGGGTCCGTTACATTACGACGTGGAACAGTAATCCACATTGCTAGTCAACCACTCAGCAGAAAGGTGCGTGGTAGCTATATTTATGCTGTAACGGCTTATCAATATCTATCAGGGGAGCGAACGCGTCTCGAAGCCTGAAGAGTCGCATTATGTTTACCAGCTGATTGAATCGGTAGTCCAAATTTACTACATTGGAAACCACCGTCATAATGCAATTCCTCACAACCAACTCCAGTACGTCGGCCTGGGAAGCGTATAATTACATGTACCCGAGTATGCTTGTAACTAGTAGTAACCTATACTATGTATGCACCTGATGCTGGCGTGACTTCGCGAACCCACTCTCTGATGAGATCAGATGGGGTTCGCGAACATGCCTCTAACTCAGAGGATGACTTCGCGAATATTGCCTCTAATCAGAAGGGCATATTCACGAATATTGCTCTAAGTTAGAAGCACCCTACGCCCTTGCGCACACCCAGTCCCGCCTATATACCCCGATTTGGATGGGCCCTCCCTTTACTCTCGAGCTCATCGTTCAGACCGTCAGCGCCGCCACTTCCTCATTTGGGCAAACTCCATTTAGATAGCCGCGCTTCAGATGGTCGTACTCGTATGGGCACCCTGATTCTCCTCCTGCCTCGATAGATACTGGAACCAGCAAATGACATATATTAGTTATGTCTACAACTATAGTATGTAGTGTCTAACCCCCCCACCAGCCTCCTCAGCAGTTTCGATGTCCGTCGACGTCTGGTGAACTCATACCATACCCATGTGCGACGGTGCCACATGTGAGCAGCACGACGCCGCACGACTGCCTGCCCGTGTGCATCAGCACCCCTCCCCTCCGCTGTGACCCAATCGTCGTAGTCGCTAGGGGTACAGATGGCTGACCTGCACCTCCCCCACCATCCTGTATTTGAAGAAACAGTCGACCTTCGACCCTCTCCACTTCCCCCACCAGTAACTGAGCCTCCTCCTGCCGTCGGTCTGCGCGAAACTTGCCCTTACAACCTGGCGGCGGCACGAGGGGGATGGTGGATGCTAGAGACTGACTGCGACGCCAGCTAGAAAAAAGGGAGATACGGGGGTTAATGAACTTCCTGAAAGTGTGACGACGGCTGACTTACCAAAAGGTACTGGGCTTGATTCGGGTGGACGTGAAGAGGGAGGCGGAGTGGATGTCGATGAATGGGGGGAAGGTGAATAGATACAACCGTAACGTATACGTGGCGACTCGAATTGGCGTCTCGGTCGTTGCCGAGATGATTTCACACGCTTCCTCACGGTCGCAAACGACGACGACGAAGCTTGTAATACTTCGTTGACTATACCTAGTGGTAATTAAGACATCAAGATAAGCTGAACCATATATTTTCTTTCTATTATGTAGCTGAAATGAAGGGATCTCTCCAAATAATTCAACAAACTTGTGTTTTACTTTGCATGTTTCCGACTGTTTCCTACCTGTTGCAGACTCCCAAGTACAAATACATATGAGATCTCGAAGTCTGTTGATGGTTGCGTTGCACTTGTGTGCTACCACTGCGCTTGATAGGTTCCAGTATTCCACTTTCCACATCCCAATAGAATTCTTGCAGACAGTGTTCAGACATAGAGAGACTATATTCTCAGGCTTCCCGACTGGTTTTCCGCCGTAATCTACAAGAATTTAATTTTTGTGGTGGATGTGTCCTACCCATGTGCCACCTGTGTCCTACTGTGTACCACCTGTGTCCTACCATGTACCACTGGTTCTACCACGCACTCAATACATCCAGCCTTGCACTTGCCATCAAAGGCCGCCCCGAATGTGAACGGGGGAGATGAAGGAAATCGGGCTGAAACGTCGAGACAAGTGTTGACCAAAAAAGGAAATTTTTGATCGCTGTATCGGACGATGAGCGGAGCTTATTGAGTGGCGGTGCATGTGAAGGGCGCGATGCGGCTGGTGGAGCGACCCAAATGCCGTCGGGAAGGAGGGTTCGTGAACCTATTCGCGAACCCACCTCTAAATTGCCCTCCTTGTGATTAGAGGCGTGTTCGCGAACCATGTTTGATCTCATCAGAGCATGGGTTCGCGAATTATTGGTCACATAGCCTGGCAATAGCTCTTTGGCGTTTCGATTTCTTCGATTTCCCCTCGACTCGGCACTTCCATATCTCAAGCTTAATTTCCCCGAGATCTGTAGAAGTTGCATTGTGCAAATATTGATCGTCATCTAAAATGTAATTAGTATGGATGTGCAGGCGACAGAAGGGACGTATGATCACCAGTCAGCTCCAGCTTTGTCTTATGGTAGTTGCTGAAGTTCTGTAACCGATTCGAGAAACAGTAGAAGTAGGACGGGACCCCTTCTTGGCACTATAGATGACCGTCCCACCACCTTCCTGACCATCCACAAGCACGTGGCCAGTGCTTGAAAATGTCCGCGAAGAGTCCTTCCAGGAGTCAGAAAAGTTCTGCGATCATTGATGTCCATGAATGCCTCAAAATATTGTTGTGCAAGCGCACCTTCCCCTGTTCGGACACCATCCAGCATGTCGCAACCATACCATCAGGGGAGTACTCAAGGGCGTACTGTGTTCGTTCGACGTTATCAATAGAAATCCAGGCCGTGAAGTTACCGATTTGCATATGCATTCTGTACGCGGTGGCGGAAGAGAGGCAGACTTGATACAGACTTGGGACAAAGGAAATGAGGACCTCAGTTGTCATGTATGTCACGTATCAGGTGACCGGTTGCTGCACGCGTTATCAACTTTGTCGGAAATGATACTATTAAGTACTGGAGTACTCGTCGAGGGCTCAACGATAATGATTCTGCCATACGATGATATAATGCTACAGATATGATAATAATGGTGCTCTAAATTCCACTGGCCTCTGGCGCCATGCTACTGTGAAAAGAGCGACTGCCTTCCGGCACCTGAGAGTTGTTTGTCTTGCTCTTCTTCCTCTTTCCAGACGAAGATCCCCCAGACCCCTCGTCAGCGTCCTGCGAGGCGGCAAGACGGCGCTTTTGAGCGCTGCTACCGCTGATCCTGCTCTGCATGCCGCTCTCAGCCCTGCTTCTGACCTGGCTTCCGCTTTGCCCACCGGAGGATGAAGCCAAGGCGTCGATGGCCTTGTCTCCCGACGGCCACCCCATTTGCTGAAGAGACCAGAAAAATTGATCCGCAGTGTACCGATGGGTAAACAGGCGTAGCCCCTCTAGCTTTGTCTGGTCCACCTCGTGTACGTGTTGATCTTCGATCGCTAGGATCCACTCGTTCACAACAGAGAACATATGCTCGAGCCATCCAGTCAAAGGGGTGTTATTGTCAAGTTGAAGTCCTTTTGGGCGGAGAAGATAATACCGCCCTTGCGCGTGGAGTAGAGACATTTTGTTGGAGCCACCTAACCTGGTACCGTCTGATAAGCGATCCTCATCATCGAAGATTTTCCGCATGATAAGCTTGAGCTCGGGCCGTTTGTCGTGGGGAAGGTACCGAAGGCAATTATAAAAAACGATGTAGAGGAAGGACTCAATGTCGTCTTGAATCGTATGCAGCTTAGAGCTTTCCATGAGGAGAAGGCAGGACATGAACTGCCAGGTGCCCTATACAAGACATTGCTTAGCAGAAGATCATAAGGAAATAAGAATATGTCCCAACTGTGCGTTCGTGTTGTCTTGGCCCGTTGAAAATGATGTCCTTCTGGTATCTTGCCAGATCCCAGTCGTTGAGGATGCCGCGACCATCGTCCGTTATGAGTATGTTATGCGCACTAATGTCCTGGTGGATAATAGTGCACTTCTCATAGGCTTGCTGATGCGCTGCCAGAGAAAACTCAGTAAGAAGAAAAGGAACTGAGGAGCAGACAGACCTGTGAACGCGTCGGAAATGGCCTGCATCATTTCCTTCGAGGAGGGAAACCTTTTGAGGTGGTGACCGATGACGTTCGTGATCATACGATGGTGGTATCGACGGATGATTCGTCTCCAATTGGTACCACGTCTCCAGGGTGCATCTTTCTTGGGAGTAGCTGTGGTGTGATCATTCTGCGCGCTGACGCGAATGGACACTGCAGGGAGGGTGCTGTCTGGCTGCGAAGAGATGGCTATACTAGCAGCAGCGGAATCAGTGGCTGGGGGACCAGTCTCACTAGTATCTGCTTGAACAGGAACATAGAGATCTGTCACGGTAGCGTCGCCGGGAAGATCATCGCCACAAACCAATCCTGGGATATGTTGCACCTTCGCCGCTTGGAGCTCCCTGAGAATTGCAGACTCTTTCTCGAGGCCCTCGGCCCTCCAAGTGTCCTTCAAAAAATACAAGCTGTCGGTCGCACGTTCGTATACGGGATATGCGCACTCCAAGTGTTTTCGTTCGATGAGTTGTAACAGTGTCTCGATACTAGTACGGCCCTGACGAGAGTGTACGAGTCGATCAAGAGTCGGTAAGCCCTTACGGGCAAATTCCATTGGGATATTGGGTGCTGGGCTCGTGGCAGTGTCACTGTTCTGGTGACTTCCCTAGCCCCATTGTTGGACAAATTCAGTAGTGTTAGGACCGATAACACAAGCCCGTCTTACCAGTGCCACGTTCATCGAAGGTGGCCCAAGCCTATTCCCACGTGCGGGCATTACGTCAGTTTGAAATGTGTGTCCAGGTCCGAGTCCGAGTCCAAGTCGCGCTCGTACATATGACTTGGAATCAACTTGGAATCATGACCACCACGAGAAAGACAGAGAAGGGTAACGACCCAAATCCTTTGTACATAGACGAAGGCCGATAACAGATACGCGGCCGATGTCACACCTCAGTGGGGTAACTGGGGTTGGTCTTCGACAACATTTACGAAAGTGACACGGCTTGACGGATCGTGACTATTTGCCCTTGTCCACGCGATTCTGGCCACCGGCCGCCATTCGATACGAGATCTGGCTTTCTGCCACCTGCATCATCTCCAGCAAAACTTTTGGACGGCTTCGTAACACCCCACTGACCCATCCAGAATTCGACTGCCAACTCACCTGACCTGTCAACCCACCTGTTACTAGCGGCGACGGATGCACGGAGCTGCAGGCCGTAGATTATCTCAACCACTTGTCTGGCACCATGACTGGCTTTTTCGTAGGCCCTATGCCCGTGGAACAATTTCTTGAAGACTTCTTGCCAGCACCAAATATCCCACATCCTATACTTCCTACAACCTTCTTCGACGACATGGGCGAGAAATTTGGGAAAGAATCTGACATGTGTAAAGCATTTGTGAGTCAAGAACAACTCGTATTCCTATGTCATCTCACCGTCCAGACAAACAGGAGGAATATGTCCCCAGTAACCTCATTCCAGGCTTCAAGATTGTAAACACTTCAAACAATAACTTGAAGGACCTTGATTCTACTAGAAAGCTCAGGCCACATCCTACCCTATACCGAGCGGATCTGAATACAGATAGCAAGGAGACACAGCTCTGCGAGCTCGAACTCCACTTTGAACTTAGACGGAACCACTGCTATGACCCTTTCCAGGATCCAACTGAGGGTGCTGACAAATTGTGCCATACTTTCGAGGCCATGAGCGAATATCAAACCCAGTGCCGGGAGCAGCTCCTCAACTACGCCACTGAATGGTTCTCTCGCCAGCACCGCTGCTTCGGGTTTACCATTTTCATGGGCGATCCCGTTATGCGCTTCATTCGATGGGATCGCGCCGGCGCCATCGTATCGGCCGAGTTCAACTACCGCGAGAATTGTCAACCGCTCATTGATTTCCTCTGGCGTTTCACCAATTTGGACCGCGCTGGTCGCGGATGGGATCCAACAGTACGCCTCGCGCAGCCGAGCGAGGTGACTCTAGCCAATCATCATCTTGCGAAGTGGAAGAACGATCTCCATCCGGAAGTGATGGTGTTCACAGTCTCGAATGGCGACGCCGAACGCGAGTTTATAGCATGGGGTGCCATGGCGTACCCCGAGTCGCTGACAGGTAGATGCACATGCGCATATCCTGTGTACGAACAATATACTGGGCGCTTAGGTTTTAGGAAGGATTCTTGGAGGACTGAGGAGCACGAAAAAGAATCTGCAATCCTTCGGACGCTTCAGAAGGCAGGCGTACAACACATCCCTGGATTGGTTTTAGTGATTTAAAGTCAGGTCAAGTCTGGTTTTTTTGCCAAATTAGGCAAGACCGGACTGTAACCGGTCACATGTGATGCTTAAAACTCCAAAAAACCGAACTGAACTGATGGCGACCAGTCACCATCAGTCACAATCAGTTCTATGACCGGTTTTGACCGGTTTTACGAAAACTGGTCCTGAGCCGGTTATAACCGGTGATAACTGGTTATATATGTCACATATAATGTAGAGTATGCTTCCACCTTTCGGATGAATCTTGGGTCGTGAGAATCCAATAAGATCTGATTGAGATATGAGCTGATTAAGATGCTTAGTACAGTCTGCACTCAAACTCAGTGTTCTGAAATTGTTTTGGCCATAGCACATTCAGTTCTCATCCGATTTATTTGACGAAAGGGTCATTCTAAAGCCCTATAACGGGGCTATAATCAAGAATATAGTATGTATAGAAATGACCGGTCACAAACCGGTCGCGACCAGTTATTTCCAGTTACGCAGAATCCCAGATTATGAAAATAACTGGACTGGTGCACCAGTCATTCCAGGATGACAGGACTGGAAGTCCGGTCATTACCAGTCACAGATCAGTTACAGTCCAGTCATTTTCAGTCATGGTGACTGGACTTTTAAACACTAATTGGTTTGCAGCGAATCGCGATGACATTCCCCACCACACTACTGTCACAGATCTTTATGTTCCTCCTCGGGATAGAGGCATAGCTCCCTTGGAGGCTCCCTCTACCAGCTCAGATGTTTCCTCTAGTAGCTCAGATGTCTCGGAGGAGGATGGTCCCCTCACTGAGGTCCTGGAGCCTAGCGTGGAACTCCGAAGTGAAAACGCATCCTGGAGATGCGGTAACAACTGGAGGCGAATCACCCGACGATACCATCATCGTATGATCACAAACGTCATCGGACATCATCTCAAGAAGTTCACGTCGTCGAAGCAGATGATGAAAGTCGTCTCTCACGCTTTCACTGGTTGGTCTGTACGTCCTTCTTGTTGCCCTTACTGACCTTGCTCTAGCGCATCAGCAAGCCTACGAGAGGTGCAGTGTTATACATCGAGACATCAGCGTGTACAACATCCTCATCAAAGACAACGGCGAGGGAATTCTTAATGATTGGGATCTTGCGAAATACGAAAACGATATAGCAGCAAATTCGCCCAGACGGCACGAGCGCACCGTCAGTCCCATTCTTCTATGTCAATGGCAACCTACTGATCAATATTTATCGCAGGGTACCTGGCAATTCATGTCATGTTTACTCTTGATGACCAGGCACAAGCCGCATACCATTCAGGACGACATCGAGTCCTTTGTCCACCTCATCCTATACCACAGCACTCGTTATCTTCGGCACACCAAATCTCATACTGTCGGGGCACTCCTCTCCCGAATCTTCGATGATGTATACCAGCAAGATGATGGCTCCCAGGTGGGAGGCATAAATAAAAAATACCTGTTCAGGGACAAAGAAGAATTTCCGCCCTTCGAAGGCTTCCAACTCGCCAATAATGTCCCTTTGAACACGTGGATCTATGATGCTCTTCAAGCTGTGGACGAATGGATAAGAAAAGTCAGCCCGAAGGGCGTCATAACGGATCCGGAGGCGCTATCGGGTCTGCGGCTCTATAGCCATCAACACATGGCTGATCAGTTTGCGAACTGCCTGCAGCAACAGGGTTGGCCATCTGGGGACAAGGCTGTGGACTATTTGCCTGCACTAGCTCATGACAGCATTCATAGCCACTCTCCAAGAGTGTAGGGAGTAGTCTTGGCAGCGGCGCGAAGCGCAGCCTTACCACAGAGGATGACGAGGGATATGATGGTTCCGAATCGAAGGCGAAGAGGCAGAAGGCTGGTGGGTCGGAGGACAGCCATTCTCTCCGCAGTAGCATGGAAGATGGAAGTGGACTTTAGACCGCTTCGTTATGACCTAACATCAATAAGCCCGCTCGGATCGAGACCGTGACGAAGTCTATGATCCGGGAAGATGAGTTTTGCCGGCGTGCATAGATCGAGGTCAACGGCGGCATTGAGCGTGTAGAACAGCCAACGAATAGTCGTGAATCAGCTTCGGAAAGTTCGATATGGCAAGTGGCTTTGGGTAGACCTCGAAGTTGCGTACACTAGTAGTGTGTGACCGGAGGCGCAGAATAACATAACATGTATGAGAGGCCAAAGGTCGAATGCGGGCAGATAACAGGAGGGGCTAGTCATTGTGATCTTGCCTAGTCGAGGTGCGAGTGCGATAAGGAGGACAGAGATACGTCAGCATCTCTATGACCAGGTTCCATGATGATCTCCTCAAGATAAGGGGAATGTGTCGTGCAATAGCTGTTCAGAAGAGCAGTCCTCATGGGTTCCAACGTCCGTCCAGGGGTGAGTCCATGCGAAACGGTGAGCTACGTGATTCATAGGCGTAGGATGCCATCGCCACCACTAGTGGTTTGACCATTCCATTCGGCTACGAGTGGGCATGCAGCATCGATCCCAATCTACTCATCCAGGTGCGTAGGCCTGAGACATGTCCAGATGTGTGGACAGATATGGTTCGCCGTTTACAAATCGGCACGCTAACACGAAAGGCCGTCCAGAGTTCGGGGGTGGAGCAGTGCGATATGTAGCTCTTTTTAAGACCTAAGTTCCAAGCCGCTGCGGCTGCGGGCTTTCCGAAAAGCTGCGTGCAAAAAATGTAGGAGAGAACTACAAGAGGGAGTCGATTGGATTGGTTGTCCCCTGTGACTCTGAGGCGATCTGGTGGGAGAAGGAGGAGCCTGAGGATGAACACAGCCACAGCCACCACCCTGCACCTGATCTCCGATATGCGTACTGCATCCTACTTCTGTGTTCTGCTATACAAATGCGTCCGCTTGACACGCGGAAGAGATATCGAGAAGATAATTCGCTTTCGGCAGAGATACTGATAGGATTGTATCATACCCACCTGATAATACCACGTAAGCCCTCTTATTAGAGGTGTATTTACTATGTAGTGCGCCTTCATGTTAGAGGTTTTCAAAGCTTTTAGGGCCTGTTCCACTATACCTTGAATACCTCTGAGGACTTGTAAATACTGCTCGTCGTAGTCATCGGTACATACGGCACCCATTGCCGGTTGTTTGGCATCGTCGTGTATGGCCCTCGTTGGCATCATTGTGGCCACATCATCCCGGACATCGCCGGCGCATCATTCCATCACATTCCCACCAGCTCCCGCTCATCAAACGTCGGCGTCCCGCTCGTCGCACGGCGGCTTCCCGCCCCACGTTGTAGACAGCTCATTTCTTACTCAAATTTCATGTAATAAAGGCTAATACCTCCTAATAAATTGCTTCTATGACGCTGGCCCAGTGGGGTTCTTATGGGGGCAGCAGATGGACTACAGTTGCAAGGGGAACACAATATGATATTGATGAAGAAGCGCCGCGAGTGCGTGCGCTCTGGGAGACAAGGGATAGACTACGGGCTACGATAGGCAGGCGAATGGGGAGCACGGAGGCGAGGATGGAGAGGGCTCGGGCACGGCGAGAGCCGTCAGCCGTCGCTTTGCTCCTCCTCCTCCTCCTCCTCCTCCTCTTCGTCGCTGTCACGGACGAACTCCTTGCTCTTGTACGCAGGGGGAAGCTTCGCCTTTGCAGCTTTGAGGGAGGCAGCCGACGCGGCTTCTTTCGCGCGATGGGAGGCGCTCTTCTTCTTCTTCTTCGTCGGGGGCGCCTCGTCCAACTCCTCCTCCTCTTCGTCATCCCCATCCCCGTCGCCTCTCGCCCGCTTCCCCCCAGTCGTCCGTGCACGTTTCTTCCCCTTGTCTGACCGAGTCTTCCTCGTCTTCGTCAGCCCGCCCGCCGCTTCCTTTTCCTTCATCTCCTTCGCATGTGCCTCCTGCGCTTTCTTACTCTGTGCAACCCACCGGCATTCCCCACTAGTTAGCGCCTTGCGTAGCTTGCTGACCTCGCCGACGGTGGACAGCTTCGAGGGGTTAACGAACGGCACTCCTGAGGGCCAGCCCAGAAGCGCGACCTTGTGCTTCAAGACGATGCCGACGTCGTAGTCGATGTACTTCATGGTGACCTTTTTCGGCTCCAGCAGCCTTACTAGAAGGACCGTCGGAGTTAGCCAGGCAAAAGAGAGGGGTTATTAGACTTACAGAGCCCCTCCGATATCAGTCGTGTAGCGTCGGAACGCATGCTTTGGAAGCTGTCGACCACGGCGCCCGCTGATGAACAAAGGGCGGCGTCAAAAAGAAACAGCGGGGAGCGGAGTAAGTCACGTACCGCGGGCCTTCGAACAAGACCATAGCTCGAATTTCGTGGCTAGGTCTACTGGCGCCATCTGCAGCACGTCGTGAAAGAAGCGGTGGGCGTCGCCCGTGTCGGCAAAGCCGGGCATGAAGGTGTCTTGAACGTGGCCACGCGTGACGAAGACGAAGCTGGTGGCCCCGGTGCGTTCGTGAAGGTTCTCGAGCTGCGAGCTGTCAGCCAGGTTCAGTGAGCTAGGGGGCATGCGTACCTCTGTGACGATGCCTGCAAGCACCGCTTTTGCATCCATGGCCGCTGATTTGTTTGAGGGGCGGGAGCCGCGACTCTTCAGAAGGCGGCTCTCGCGGAGCGCTTCCTTCAGCTGCTCTTCCCGCTCGCTGGAGACGTTCTGTAGCGTCTGGTCGGCCGCGACTAGTTGTTGAATCTCCTTGAGCTTCGCCATGTTGCCGGGGACGCGATCTGGTGAGGTTCGTGAGGGGGTAACGGACCTGAGAGGGAGAGCTCTTACCCTGGTTGACTTCCAGCATCTTGTGGTGGACCAGCGCATTTTGAAGGGAGGGCTCGCGTGTTGCTTTAAAACTGCTGGCGTGTGTGAGCGCCTTGCGCACGTAGGCCGGCTTGAATGAGTGCTTCTTGGCGAGTTCTTCGACAGTCTCCTCGCGCAGGGCGTGGAATGCAGCAACGTCCTCGTTGAAAGCCAGAGTCCGCGCCTTCGTGGTGGCCGTTCTGGCGGCGCGGGTGATTTTCTCGGCTTGTGTGAAGGACTTCTTCGCGCGCTTCTGCGCTGATTGCGCGTCCTTTAGGGGGTTTCGTTGAGCGAAGCTAAGACTCTCGCCGTCGTGCGCAGTAGGGGTAGGAGACCGCGAAGACATCTGTGTCAGAAGTCAACAAGCACGTGGGGTCAACCATCAGATTCATGATCCTGGAACAAGGCACGCTGGAGAGGGTCCAAGCGTCAGAGGGTCCAAGCGTCGAGTACACGTGCAGCGAGGAACCAACCGTGAGGGTTGATGGCAACAAAACGCGTGCGTGTTCAACTCTTTGTTTCCCCCATTCTTTCTTCCCACCTCTTTGTTCCCTCTCTCTCCTCGCCCCCATGGTCGATCGCAAGCCCCACAGTAAGTCATACTATAGCTCTCCACAGCTCTCCACTGCAACACTCACCAACGGCACCACAGCTCCCTCCTCCTCAACCCTCGTGCTCGACCACGGTACGTGCATTCCATTTCCGCCCCCTTTCCCGCACAGTAGCAGCTAACCGCCTTGCAGCAGAGCGGGCGTCGTCGCACGGGTCCCTCCTCTCCTCGCATGTGTCTTCCTGGCTCTCCTCGGTCACTGAATCGCCGACTCCCTCCCCCATTTTGCCCTGGGCCACTCCTCCGTCCTCTCCACAGGTAGGCAAGCTGTTCACGGCTGAGCTGACGGCGGAGGACCTGAGCATCGACGGTCTGAATCTCGACGACGTGTTCGAGGACGCAGATCTGGTCGCTCTCCACGCACCTCCGTGCTCAGCGCCTCAGAAGCGTTCGAGGAGGGACAAGGTCGCGTACGTCGTCTTCCATGGGAGGAAGACGGGAGTGTTTGAAACATGGTGAGCTCTTTCAGCTACGTTGCAAGCCACGCTGACGGCATAGGGCCGCCGCCGAGATGCAGGTGTGGCATTTTCCTGGACAGCGACACAAGGGCTACCGGACGGTCCAGGAAGCCTTTGATGCCTGGGAGCACGCCAGGGCTAACGGCACCGTTGGTCCGGTACGAACCGAGGAACCCGTTCTGCCACGCCTGACCGAAGTGAAGCCACGCCCGCCTCCGATCTCCTGCACACCTCCTCCGTCGCATCGCCGTGCGTCATCGCGACCGCCTCCCTTGCCACGTCCCCAGGCAGCGACGCGTATGCCCCCGACGCCTTCCTCGCCTCCGTCATCGCCCCAACCTCCATCCTCTCCCCCTCAGCGCGCGCCATCACCGCCGTGCCCGCCTACAGCCTCATCCCGAGATCAACGCGAGGTGCATCCCCCTTCACTCCCTCCTCCGCCACGCCCGCCGCGACCGCACGCCAGGCACTCGCTGGCGCAATACCTTGAGCCGAAGCCTCTCAGCGACGCAGAGACGTACTTCGTCGTCTACGCGGGAGTCCGGCCAGGCGTATACCTTGGCAGGTAAGCTTCGTGTCTTTCCTCCCTTTCCGAACTAACGCCCACGTCCTCTCAGGAAGGCTGCCGTAGGAGGCTTAGGCCGTGCACAGATGCGCGCGTTGTACAAGACGGGCAGCGAAGAGCAGGGCAACCGGCTCTTCGTGTACCTGTCTATGCACGAGCTCATCGTGAAAGGGGCCCCCATGCGTTGAAGGACGTTTTTATTTATTTACCACTACTGACCTCGCGACACCTGCCTTTCCACCGCGCCCGCCCCTCCTCCTTGCCCTCTGACCGCCGTAGCTAGGTACCGTTGTAGTTACACGTAATATATCACATCGCCGTGCCATCCAAGCCCCCGCGCGTTAAGTCAAAACGCAAGAAAATTGGTGAGCAAAAAACTTGGAAAATGGCCGAAAATCGGTGGGTAAGCACCTTAGAAAATATCAGAAAATCGGTGGGCAAACACCTTAGGAAATGCCAGAAAATTGGTGGGCAAACACCTTGGAAAATGCCATGAAAATGTTAGGTCTCATGACAAAAAGAAATGTTGAAGCCAAGAGTCGAACCAACGGCCCCCGGGTGTCATGGTACACTCACGGTGTGAGCACTAACCACTGCACCATGTATCCTTGTAGGTAGGTGTAGTTGCATAGAACATAATGACTACTGGATCCCACCACATGTCATCGCGTCTCATCGCGTCGAAAGCGTCGAAACTCGATGACTCCCGCGTAGCACAACCGTGGACCACAGGAACCTCTCGACAGCCGCGAAAGTCATTAATATATAGAGAGCTTCGAGAGTTGGCATCCATTTGTCATTCCTACACCCCCACCCTATTGTACTGCACCTGAAAATCATAAATCTCGCACATCTTTATCCTGCCGTTCCTACCCCGAAAGTGACCCTCCTGAAAAAACATGTTGCTCGGCGACGTGCATAGAAGATGGCTGCGAAGACAGAATTTCGGCGCGGCGTCACCTGAGTTCAAAATAAAATTGGGAAGTATATTGTTTTCAGGCTGCCAGGCTCCTTTATAGCTGGGCAAAAATCGTATCAACGGGAACACCTCACGAATATAGTAGATTAGCTGTAGGGAAGATATACCAAAGAGGTCGGAGGGGATCTGAGAGGTTGAAATTGACACATTTTGGCGGGTGAAACAGAGATCACTGATTTGTATATGATTTGAGGCAAGCTATAGCTCTGTGAGGGTGGGCAGTAGGTAGGTAGGGTATATACCTTGAGCATCCACCTGAAATTTTAAACATCGAGCAATGTGGCCATTTTATAGCCTGGTTTTCGTCAGGGTATGGCCTTGTGGCATGTATGATTGTTGTTGATTATGCTCAAGTTTGACTACATATCACCCTATGTACTTCGTAGTTCTAACGTCTCTCTTCCTTTCTTCTCTGTGTTAATTCAAATGACTGTATTACTAGTATCTACTGAAGCTTCTCTAATGTAATGTGTACCTTCCATCAGGCAATGGCCATATCTTAGACTTTCCATGGTTTGACAAGACATGACTATGTGCGTCGTGGGTCTTGCTTTCTTTCTTCTCTGCGTGGCTTCTAAGAATTGTATTACGGGTATCTACTCAGGTTTCTGCTGCAGCTCATCTAATGTACTAAAGAGTTCCAGGCCTGCCTTCCACTTGCCGTCCTTCAGACTCTCCATTCTACTGTACTCCTCGGGATCCTCGTCAGCTAACGCCTTCGCCGTCCTGAAGCCGTAGTCCACGTATCGAAAGATGCCGCCAGCGCAATACTGCGTGAAGGATGCGCGGGAGTCGCCGGGTGCGACAGGAATGTTGGAGTGGGTGATGGTGGCGGAAGGGAGGAGAATAAGAGACCCCGGGGGAAATTCAATCACCTTCTTCACCTCCCAGAGGATGATGTGTCCTCCCCGTTTCGGGTCGAAGTTGCCCAGTGCGTAGACGGCACACCAGCCGAAGGGACAGTTGAGAGGGTCCCGGTGCTTGTACGTCCACACGTTCGGGCCGAAATTAAACGTACTGCATGGAAATATACTTTTATCAAACGCCCGCCGAAGGAAGGGCATCCGCTTCCAAAGGGCGTTGAGGCGCGTCTGGTAGTAGTCGAACACACCCGGGCACCACATACGAAAGGAAGCTAAGGGGGGGAAAGGGCTCAGTAAGAGGTGAGGGCGAGGTGGAGGGACTCACAGCTTCCAAAGGCTGCCAGTCGTTGAATGGCTGGGTCGTTGAGCAGCGCATCCACGCCCTCGGACCGCGCGTCGTCCGTGACCCACATAGGTTGAGGGGTGCCTTTCCCATGATGGACACCCACGTTGACGGCAGGGAAGGCTCCGCGACGGTGCTTTCTCTCAGCTGCCGTGAAGTTTGCGTCTTGGGCAAACCTGGAGAGGGCGTCGTAGGCCTGGGTGGCAGCGGCGGCGTATGACTCGTCGTCCGGTCTTCCCACAAGAACCGAGAAAACCCGGTTTTCGCGGTCCAAGAGAGGGCTGGAGTCTCTGCACGGGGTCAACCAAGATAAGAGGCCAGAGAAGAGGCTACTCACATTCCTTCCCAGGGGACCGAGTCAAAACCGCGTGCGAGAAGTTCCTCGACCTGCTGCACCTTCTTCGCCCCATCCGGGTTTCCGTTCTTTGCTACGTACGCCCCGTTGGCAGCGGGGAGCTTCTCGGTGCGGAGCTCTGTGCGTATGGGTTCAGCGCCTTTGACCCTTTGCTCGACGATATTGGGGCGGGGTTGGTGCCCTTCGACGCCGAACTTGGCTTCGCGTTTGCGCCAGCGTCGCTTGTGAGACGGAGAGAGGTGCGGAGGCGGCGGCCTAGGGACGTACGAAGGAGCAGCAGGAGTGGGGTCTAGTCTGGGCACTTTTGCAGGTCGTTCGTCCTCTGGCTCAGAGGGCGTGGCGTCGGCAGTCGGAATGTCGTCCACCTCCATGAGTAGGCCGTCGTGGTCCTCCAGTTCGTCGCCTTGCTCAAGGATGGATTGCTGGAGGAGGGGGCCGAGTTCGAAGGTCGGAGGGCACAGCAACGGGAAATAGCTGCCGTATGGTGAGAAGGCCTTGCCAGAGCGTGTCTAGAGGCTCATTGTAAGTCCTTGCTCCCAGAAGCAGGGATGTCTTACCTCTCGGAGCCCAACCATACCATCCATAGAATCTAGACATGAGAAAGTCAGCAAACATGTATCAGGTCTTGAAATTTTTGAACCAAGTATGCGTCTCGCTTGGCTCCTCAGCCCCAGGGTAGATTCCGAAGGAGCCTCACGATCTGCACACAAGATTCAAGTAGAGAGAAGGCTTACCGTGGAAGAGAGGTCTGACGACGCCCAGGCCAGAGATGGTTCAAGTTGAAGTTCAACATGTACGTGAACACGTGACGTTGTGTATCACAAGTTGAAGTTAAACTTCAACAATGACGCTTACCAGATCCTCTGCGTCGTCTTCCAAAATCCGTGTGCGCAGCTCCCATAAAACCGCGAGCGGTCGAATCAGTACCAGCAGCCTCCTCAACAGCAAGGGCATCCGGGAGCATAGAAGCCATGGAGCGAGAGAGCACCAGGATAGAGTGCGTGGTACGTTTACTAGCTGTCTTTTTTGCGCCTTGTCAATGACTCTGTTGCTCATAGCCATGGATGTGGATGAGCGCGTCGCCTTTGAGACTCTCCGCGCCGTACCGTTCTACGAAGAACAACCTATGACAGGCGTCGAGGACGGCGTCGACGTCAACGACTTCCTCGACGGCGCTCTTCCGTTTGCCATCAGCAACGCCGGCGGAGAATTCGAGCAATTCTTCAACAAGATCGCTCAGAAGACAAGGTATGTCGTGTTTTCGCCCATAGCTACCCCGAGCGCAACTAATAAAATCCACCCTAGACGCGTCGACCCCAGGACCCGCAGGGACCGCATACTGCGTCGAACGGAAGGCTTTGAGCAGCAGATGCCCGACATGCTGGCTGCTTACTTGGCATGGGACTTCTCTTTGAAGGACAAGGGCTTGGATATGAACTACGTCCCCCTGGCGAGCGACGTTGTGGAAGGAAGCAGGAAGATTCAGGTCGTGGATGGCTGGAGTACGTACCCCCTTATAATTTGACGGGCCCCTCTAACCTTTGCCTCAGGTACCTACTCTGTAGACGCAGAGCTTGCCAAGGGCGATCGCGGCGTAGCTGCCGCCCTGATCAGGCAGGGTCTTATGCCCTGCTCTCCTTTCGCGCCACACCTCGCCTTCACCAGCCGCGTCCTCGAGCTCTATCGACACCAACATCTTCGCTGCCCACACTTGGCCATCCAGCCCTTCGTCAAAGGCCTGTGCGACCTCCATGGCGTGCCCTTCCGCCCCTACCTCAGCCAGCAGTTTTCGATTACATACGACTTGTATCTCGACCTTCGAAACCGAACTCGACAAAGCGTTCTTGCCGAGCTTGGACGCGACGAGCCCCTCTGGCGCGTGCGGAATTCATGCCCGGCTTGTACGTACACCTTAGTCGGGGAAGCCGCGCTCCTGTTCAAGATCCTCGCCACTTTCGACGGTAACGACTCGCTCAAGAGAGTCCTGCTCCGTGAGGCGCCACCTGAGCCGACGGGCGAGGAGCCAGAGACCGATACCCCAGCAGTCGCGGCTTCGAAGGAGCTCCCCGACTTCAGGAAGGCCGATGGCGACTACATCGTGACACGGGAGCGCGTTGATAGATGGGCGAAGGAAATCGTCCAAGGCCTTCTTCCTGCCGACGACCCTGACGAGGAAGAGAGCCCCTGCTCTCCTCGATGGAGCAACATGTCCGACGCGATCACTGCGAGGATGTGGGGAATATTTGACGAGACAGGTATTTTCCTGGCTCTCTGTCGGCACGGGTTCGTCCTGGTGCTCGCAGACATGGTTCGGAGTGGCGAGCTGTAAGTCTGTTTTCTTTCTTCTTCAAATCTAGCTCACCTGAGGTCTTCAGCTCGAAGTACCCCCTGGCCGTCCTTGAAGTCTTGCTGGACGCCTTCGGAGACGGCATCGGCATAGGCTACGACATCGGCTGCAAGCTGAAAATCACGCTCAAGAACAGCCCTCTCGGCCGCCGCGCGCAGGAGCTCAACTGCACGTGCCTCATCGGGGCCTTCCACGGCCATGCCCACAACCGCCTCTGCCAGCTCAACTTCCTCGCCACCTACGTCAAAGGCATGGGGCTGGAGGATCTGGAAGGCTGCGAGAGGTTCTTCTCCAAGTCGAACGCCCTCGCATCCTCCCTTCGATACGCCAGCGTCTTTCATCGCCAGCAGAAGATCGTGGAATTCATCAAGCATACGGACACGTTCGACACCTACCCTAGCCTAAGTACGTGCTCCGTCTGATTTTATCTAGCTACCAGCTGATGTGTTTCAGGTGAATTTCTAGTGAACAACTATAAGCAGGCGCTCGACATCCTCAAAGGCATACCAGCGCTCAAGAAAACCATGCACGATCAAGATATCCCCGACCCCGCCATCTTTCCTCAATGGCTCGAGGAGGAGAGGACGTACTTGAAGGCGCTTTCGAAGGAACCGCTCGAGGAGACGCTGGAAATGGAGTACTACCAGAAGCTGGTCAACGTCAGGGCAAGCAAGTGAGTAGCCCTGCTCACCTCGTCGTTTGGTCGCCGCTGACCTTTTCTGACAAGGATCAAGCTCGATGCCGCGCAGCAAGAGTGGAACGTCATCACACCGGGGAGCCTGGCCACCACTCCGGGCGTCCGCGCTCGCCCCGACCTCACGCAGTCCATTGAGACAAAGCGCCGACACGCAGTTGACAACTATGAGAGGGACGTCGCAACTGTCCAGGCCCTGGAGGTGAAGCTGTCGATTGCGGTGGCTTGGACGCCGGAGTGTGTAGAATGGGCTAGGGCGGCGGACTTGGTGGGGAAGAGGCGGTACCAGAGGTGTCTCGACCAGCTGGAGATGCTGATCGTCTCTCGCATGTTCGAGCTCACCAAGATGAACATGTCGCAGACCGGTGAGTATCCATGCTTCCTCCTTCCTTACCCCGCTGACGTTCTCCAGGGTACAAACTGCGGAAGCACATAGCGCAAGCGCTGTCGTCTCGGTCACAGGCCATCCGCACCGCGTTGGACAAGTACAACGAGGCCGCCTTCACCGTCACCCCTCCTCGTCCCCAGCTCACTTGGGAAAGCGTTGTCGAATACGCTTTCCTTGCGGACTTCGACCTCCTCCGGGACTCGCGCCAGGACATCCGCGATCGTCCGTGGTCACGGCCGGCCAGCCGCCTCGCTATGGACCGATACTTCAAAACGGAGCGCGCACGCGAAGAGATCCAGCGGCTTGACGTCGAGATACCGCGGGTCATCACCTACATCAGGGACGAGGCCCTGTACCTGAGGCGGAGAGAGGAGGAGGTTGCACGGACAAACCCCGGCCTCGCACACCAAATCGCCATCTATCGCATGGAGCGAGGCAGGTACGACGAAGCTCATATGCGCCGGTTTCGCAAGCTGGCACAGCTTTCTGGGTTCACTGGGAGCATCTCCCCTGGCGTCAGCATACACGCCACGGCTTTCGAGCCAGGCAACGCTCTACCGGACGACCACAGGGAGGGCGACGACAACGCCGGCGGTGATGATGGCGACGACGACAGCGGGGGTAGCGGGAGGGCCGGCGGGGCGGAGGCTGCTGAGGGCGGGGAGGGAGATGACGACGACGATGCGCAGCTCGCTGAGCTCGCATTCAACGTCCTTTGCATCGTCTCCCAGTAGCACACCCCGCCATCATCGCCACTCATTGTATCATTTTATGTAGCCAGTAACGTAGAGGTATTTATATATAATTTATTGGGATTTATTACACGAATTTTGAGTAAGAAATGAGTGTGGGGCGGGAAGCCGCCGTGCGACGAGCGGGACGCCGACGTTTGATGAGCGGGAGCTGGTGGGAATGTGATGGAATGATGCGCCGGCGATGTCCGGGATGATGTGGCCACAATGATGCCAACGAGGGCCATACACGACGATGCCAAACAACCGGCAATGGGTGCCGTATGTACCGATGACTACGACGAGCAGTATTTACAAGTCCTCAGAGGTATTCAAGGTATAGTGGAACAGGCCCTAAAAGCTTTGAAAACCTCTAACATGAAGGCGCACTACATAGTAAATACACCTCTAATAAGAGGGCTTACGTGGTATTATCAGGTGATCATACCTGAAGCGGTCAGCAGGAAACAATTGCGAGGGACTTATTAAGCACGCATCTGGAAAAGCATTCTAGTTCCATACTGAGGCTACTTTTACGTAGACTTACATAGTTATCGCTGGCTACGTTGGCCTATGTATAACCGGGTAGTCGCGTACTCTGTATAGAGCCGTAGGCGCGTAGAAACAAGTCACAATTTGATATACCTCGATGCAGATCAGAGTGATTACATACACCTGGAAATGGGAGCCACTGAACGTTATAAAGTTCGCAAGGTCGCAACGAAAACCTTTCAGCCCATTTACATGGATCACCTCAAGAGCCTTCAAGCTTCACATCGCCGTGACCTCTTCTGATCGTGTTGAGCAGGGAGTATGCTGGTGATTGTGAGCAAAGTGCTGAGGAAGGGTACCTCTTTTCTCAGCCAGAGATTGAGAACGACGAGTAGGGCCTCAGCTCCTGGCCACTGACCACTAAAAAGCACATCATTATTTGTTCTACCCCTTTACTTTCCCCACCTCGTACTACCTCGTAATTACTCTACATTATCAGTACATAGTATTTCATCATACAATTCAAAGACTTTCTTAGCTGCATCTCGGTCCTCGGACTGCCCTACAAAATATCAGCTGGAGTGCCAGTCGAAAACCAATTATCGAGGCCATCCGGTTGTCCCGTTGCGTACAGCTTTGATCAGGTACAAATCTCCCCTGTAGTCCCTGTAGGAACTTTTCGCGTAGTGCTGTAGGCCGCATAGGTCGTGGCTACGCGGCCTACGCGGATGTACTGTACAGGTCATGAATTACAGCAGTTTATGTAAAGCGAAGCAGTGTATGCGTGTACAGAGCCTAGGCGACCTACATAGGCATACATAGACAAGGTCGATCAGCGTCTCCTCCCAGCCACGCCTCGAGCCTGGCTGGATTTGTAGAAAGATTGGCGTACGTGGCTGTTTAGATAAAACGCACGAGGTCGTGTTTGAGTTTGAGTGGGTTTCGGGTAAACTTCCTAGGAGTTGAGGGGAATGGTAAAACAAGCGTATGGGGATATATATGGAGGGCGGTAATGAAGTCACAAAGGGTGTATCATGGCGCGTCAAATGGGTAAGCAAGGGTGTACGTACATAGTACAAAAGGCGATAAAGCAGATTAGGCGTACCGCCGTCCACCACCACCCCGTTCTCGTTCCCGCTCTCTGTCCCCACCCGCAGGCCTCTCCCTTCTCGAATTCGCGTCCCACCGCCGCCTATCCCGCTCCCTCTCCCTCTCCCGTTGGTCCTCGCCATACCCGCGTTCATCGCCATGCCCCCTCTCCCGACTAACCTGGCCGTACGCCGGGGACCGTGAGCGTGAACGACGGCGAGGAGAAAGGGCGCGGGGTCGGGAGGTATCGATGCGCCGGGGTGAGCGCGAGCGCGATGGGTTTCGGGGCTTGAGTCGGTGCTGGTGCTGTGACAGCGGTCGGGGGGACCGTGATCTCGATCTCGACCTTGACCTATCCCCAATGCGACGCTGTTCCTTCCTCGCCCGCTTCTCCTCGCGCCGGGCCTCCTTCCGTCGGCGCTTCTCTTCCTTCTCGATGGCTTTGGGGTCGGCGGAGATGGATTTGGGCTTTGCGAGGGTGGGTGAGGAGGGGGCGCTGCCTGCGGGTGCGATGGCGGGCTTTTTGGCGGGCTCGAAGCCTCTGTTGGGGGAGTAAATGTGTTGGAGGAGATGAACTTGCTGGGCGGGGAAGGAACTTACAATGCGACGGAGAGGGCATCGGCCTCGAGCTCCTTGACCTTGCGGATCTCCTCGGCGTGCTCGGCGTCCGTCTGGGATTGGTCGCGGTTGTACCAGTGCACGTCTTTGTTTTTCTGCCAGCGGCCTGTGGGGGCGTTGATGCTGTGCCCGAGGTAGTTCTGTGGGCGTGATGGGGTCAGGCATGGGGATGGGGGCGGTGTAAGGGGGTATAGCTTACCTCGCGATCTTTGTCTGCAGAGACGTCGGACCATTTGAACTCGGCTTGGCCGCCGCGGGTGCCGCCTCGGACGGGCTCGAACATGGTGGTGGTTGGAGGTGAGGAGGGGGTTGGTCAATAGAGGTAAATAATGGACGTTGGAGTCAGCTTTTCGTGCGGGGTGCAACACTCCAGGGATTTCACGAATGATATAAATACGAACTATGCTATAGCTAGTATCAGTGCTATGGATGAAGCCAATATGTTTTGTGGTACGGAGGATGTGCACGTGGCTATGGGGCAGGGTGTTGCTGTCATCATAGGCGAACGCGGAGATTGCAAATATCACCAACTTGAACTGCGCACACATCCTGCTCTCGACGCAACACTTATACGACCCGCACGACTAACGCTACACCACTCCCCTAACTCACATTCACGAATACTACATCTCACAATCCCACCTCAGCTCTACCCCACCCACCGCCAACTATGGGTCTCCTCGACCAGATAACGGGTCTCGCATCCCGCATCTCGCCCTCCAAAAGCTCTAATGCAGCAACCATGTCAGGTGGGATAGGCCACGGCGGGCACGGCATGGTCTTCGACGACAACGTGAGTTCCCCATCCCCCCTCCCCTCCATCCCCGTCCCCATCCCCATCTTTCATCTTCCCACCTCCCGCATCCCATCCCAACATGCCCCGGCTTCTATTGGCTTCCATCACATTCGGCCTTGGCTCCCCTGGCGCTAGGCCGCTGCCGTACAACTGCGGATGAAATTGTGCTGCAGTAGATTTACGTAATCATGTTGTTCTTTGACTGCTGCATGGTGTAATGGGCGCGACTCCGGGCGAATTCGCGCTGCTCATCTTCATTCCTGTATTATGGGTCCTCTGGATCTGGGTTCATCTTCTCCTGTCTTGATCCAAGGTTGCAGACGCTGACCATGTCGTGCGCGCTTACAGATGATCGTGTCCAAGCCGGCCATCGTGTTCCACTCCTCACAAATCTTCTTCAACTTCCTCGCTATGGCGTGTTACGCTAGCGTTGCTAGCTTCCAGGCGAAATGGAAGGTGGGACCATGTACGTCGCGTCGCGTCCCTGCACTTCCTGCCACCCACTGACCCAATGGACCCCAGCGGGTCTCTCGGGCTTTGCCATCTTCATCTCGGTAGCGGGCATGGTCCTCTCCTCCTTCATGCTCCTCGTCCCCGTCATCTACGAGAAATACGACAAATTCGTGCGCCTCGCGCGTGCGCTTAAAGAAGTCCGCGTGAGCTTCATCCTCACCGCCGTTGGCACCACATGTAGCCTTCTCATCTCGTGAGTGCCCCCCGCCTCTCGCCCCGCCGCATCCCGCCACTGATCCACGCACACCACCCAGGTTCATCGTCACGATCTCGGCGTGGACGCAGCCGGGGTGCAAGAACCCGGATAACGACCCGCATAAAGACCTTGGGGACGACTTTAAGAAGGGCCTCGACGGGTTCTGCAGCACCAAAAAAGCCGCCGCCATCTTCTTCTGGCTCGCCTTCGGTACGTTCCCCCCTCCCCTCCCCTCCCCCTCCACGTCCCTGCTAACCCCCCTTGCGAGTACAGGCTTCTGGCTCGGCTCCCTCATCCTCCTCATCCTCGACTGGCGCTCCGGCAAACTCCACGCCCCCGCCGGCCCGCGCGACCCCCCCTTCACCCGCCCCACCACCACGCAAGACCAAGACCTCGAAGAAGGCCTCGCAGAAGACGAGGAGGACGACGACGACTACACGCACATCCCCCGCCCCGGCGCGTCCTCCTCTCCCTCCTTCCAATCCCAGCCCCCATCACATGCGCAGTACCACCCCCAGTCCCAGCCCGCGGGATCGCCGTTCGCAGATGAGCATAGGTACACACCTACGACGCAGGGTGCGGGTGCGGGGAGGCAGAGTATGGACGCGTATGGGGCGTTCTCGGATCCGGCGCCGAGTGGGTTCCAGGCGCCGGCGCAGGAGGTGCCGCGGGTGAGCCGGACGATGCAGTATGCGGATCCGTATGCGGCTGTCCGCGCGAGTGTGGCGGGAGGGGGAGGGGGGGTGGGGCAGGCGGGGCCGCCGAGCTATGAGAGTTATCAGGGGTATCGGTAGGGCGCAGGGGTTGGGAGTGGGATGAATGGTGGTGGTGATGGTCATGGGGTGGGATGAGGGGTGAGGGAGATGCATGCATGGTGGTGCTATTTATTGTGTTTTGGCATGATTGTGGTTCTGCGAGAACATTACTATTATTGTACATGCGACGCTGTGTATTTTTTTCGTGTGGTGGGAGGGGGGGAGGGGTTGTATGCGCAGACTGAGACATGGACATGGACTAGGTGGGAGGGGGGTGTTATTACGTATATAATTTATGATATTTTTCGTTCTGGCTCTCTCGCCTTTGCAGACCTTCTCATCATAAGGAGCGCTGACAGTCTCACTAGCATCGGGGAGACATTTTGATCAGATATTAGAGCAGGGGATCACTTGGAATCCGGAGAAGAATAAGTCCGTGAGGAAGCATAGAAAAGCCAGGAGGTTTGGGTCGACCCGCATTTCGGATTGGCTTCATATTCGAACGGGGAAGGTCGTCGTCCTCGGGATCTCGTCATGAACGTGTTCGAACAGAAGTGGGTTGTCCTAGGTATGGCGCACCCTTAGAGGGAATTTTGAATTCTGATCCTTCGACCTCAGTACACCCACCTCAAGGCAAGTCAGCGTCGTGGGATGAGACGAAGGGATACGCGGCATTCTTAAGCAGACTCTGCAGCCATTTGAAAATTGAGCAGAGGTGGGTGACTCGGCCGAGAGAGGTGGGAAGGCTGGTCAGTTGTAGGCGAGGAACTTCTGAACACAATCTAGCGCAGGTGTGCCAGGGCGGAGGAGAATGCAGGTCCTAAGAATTTTTTAGCGCGTCGCGAGGGGCAGCTCTAGGTCAATTCCTCGAGGGTGGGCAGAGATGGAGAAAGGGAGGTTCCAGTGGTCGACCGGATAAAGTGGGCTAAGTGATCAAGTTTTTCTGTGATGTGCTAGTGACTCTAGTAGGAGACGCGTTGGCCGACGTTGGGAAGTGAAAGAAACCAGGGCTTTTGGCAAGGGCAACTTGAAGTGTCTTACTAAGATTCCATTGCGTATAAGATTCTCAGGCTGAGAGACGGAGGCGTTCATCCATATGTAAGTGCCCAAAGATCTAGCGCTCTGAAGGATTTTGGAGTCACATGGACATAGCAAGGTCGGATTGACGTGTATCCTCGCGATCGAAGTGCATTTTGAGAACGTTCCAGGAATCAGACATGGATAGAGACATAGGTTGCCAAGCGTTTGGAGCACGGATTGGTTTGTGCGGGAGGCAAAAAGTGGAAAGGAGGAGGAGCTCGGGCGAGAGTCGACTGAGAGCGAGTTCGATCGCTTGAGGAGCTTCATCCGTGTTGACGAGTGGCTTGGGTTTGCTAGTCCAATAATGGCGAAGAATGAGATTGTCACCAAGGTAGAGGCTCAGAGCGATGGCACTCATCACAGTTAAGAGACAGAGAGCGGCGATGATGCTTATCACCGATCACTCGTACTATGATGATGGCCTATCTGCCATGGTCTAGAGTTACCACCAGCATGGTGAGTCTCGTACCAGCCAACATGTCCGGACCAACCGCTGCTACAGGACGACGTGGATAGCCCTGGATAGCCACATGTTGTGACTATCGCTGTCGTACATATTGACTCGGGCACTTGTCAATTCACCGATAAAATTGAGGAGGTACCGTCTAATTTGCATATGCTCTATGCGCTTGGCTGATCTGTAGCAGTCACCGAGGTCTATGCCGTACAGTGACATTCTGCGATGCGGACGGTGCGGTCCACCGAAACATACGGGTACGCCAAGAGTATCGTTGCTTGTCTATGGTCACCGACTACATCGAACCTCTACAACGTGCATTGGGGTACTCAACGGGTTGCCCCCCTCGCAGGTGTCGCTCACTGGAATGCGACAGAGCTGCCACATATCGTTCACAGCGCGACCACGCTGATGGATAGTTAGGCACATAGCACTGATCTGACGCTGGTCTCGGAGCCCCCACGTTCTGCACCATGCTCGCCCGTCCCAGGCTTGAATATTAAAAAACATCTACCCGGATTTTTGACCTTGCCGCGACCGCTGGTGAACCTGTTCACAAGATTATGTCTCGCTTGCCCTGCCTCCCGACATCGCTTGTCAAAGGATCGCTCAACCTCTGCGCTAAAGACTTACTCTGGGTTGATGCGATCACTTTGGACGAGACATTTTACTGAAGTCGAGGGCGCGTTTCACGGAGCTATGTCTGTAATTTTCTGTCTGGACCCGGATCTAGATAGATAGAGTTGATATACTTCAGGTTTAAAGGCGCTGCTCTCGGTTTGACCCCGCTAATACTCAATGCCAGCCAAGAAATTCCGTGTTGCCATTTGGTGCGCTACTTTCCCCCTTTTCCATTGTTGGCCGCGGTGTTGAATGAGGTCTTACTTTCTCTCAGCGGCGGAGGTATTGGAGGTCTCGCATTTGCTGGTAATTACTTTCCCCTATTGCCTATAATGATCGAGTCAATTATTTATTGGGTGTTATTTTAGTCGCCCTTTCGAAGTATCCGGATATCGATGTTGATATCTACGAGGGAGCAACTAAATTCTCAGAAGTGGGTGCAGGAATAGGGGTATGGCCTCGCGTGTGGAAGATCCTGGAACATCTTGGGCTGAGCGAAGATCTTGCACGAGTAACGGCGTTGAAGCCAAGCTATGACCTATGTGCGTATAAGGCTCCTGAATCTAACGCTGTAATTCTGAAAGTTCGACTTTGTAGCGGATACATTCATATTTCGGAAAAGCGACCAACTGGAAGGTGTGGATTTCTATAAGCTTCAAACACAAGGTACGCCTCACATAGTTTTTCGCTATACGAGGTCTAATTTGCGTATCATCAGGGAGCTTCCTCCGATACCATCGACCCGACTTCCTCCAAGTCCTAATGGACCACCTCCCTGCCCGCTACACCACTTCCTTTTCCCACCGCCTCCACTCCTACACCCAAGGAAAATCAGGTAAAATCACCCTCAACTTCGAAGACGGCACCACCGCCACCTGCGACATCCTCATCGGTGCGGACGGTATCAAGTCCGCCGTCCGTCGCTCCATGCTCACGCACAAGGCCAAGCATGCCGCGAGCTTCCTCGAGTCGGAAGCGTTGCTGAACAGCATTGAGCCGGCTTGGACGGGTATCGTGGCCTATCGGGCTCTGATCCCAACCGAGCGCCTCCAGAAGTATAGGGATGAGCATCCCCATTTGAAGATCCGGGTCCCAGAAACTAATTCCATTCCGACCATGGTAAGTGTTTTCTTCTGACGTCTTGGCGTTTGACGGGACGCGGCACTGATTACAATCGCTTTTAGTATATGGGCCAGCATGTGGTGAGTCTCCAACACGAAATGAGCGCAGACGCGACGTGTTAACGTGGTACGCATAGAACGTTGTGGTATATCCAATTTCCTCAGGAAAGCTTATCAATGTTGGCGCGTTTCATGCTGATGAGGAGCTTGCTGGTACCCCGTTCGATGGCCCGTGGGTTATGAACGTCGAGAAGGACCATCTGCTCGCTACGCATGCGCATTGGGAGCCTGAATTACAGGCGATTCTTCAGGTAAATCTCTAGCCATTTGGTGTTTCCAGGAACTAATTGTCATCTTCGTTAGTGCGTCGATAAACCATCGCGATGGGCAATCCATGCCTCTCAACCGCTGAAGTCTTGGACATTCGGTAATGTCGCACTTATGGGCGATGCGGTACGGTCATATTCGTCGTAGAACCCGAGTCTAGCTTACCCTAATTTTTAACCAAGGCACACGCCATGTCTCCCCAACAAGCCTCAGGAGCAGGACAAGCTATCGAGGTAGCATCTTCTCAGCTTATCCACTTCTCGCCGGCTGTACTTATCATACACAGGATGCCTTTATCTTAGCGACGCTTCTCGGCCACCACCTAACGACACTCGAAAGCGTGCCCAGCGCCCTCGCCATCTACGACCAGATACGCCGTCCAGTCGCGATGGAAGTGGCCCAACGCTCCCTCATCAACGGCCGGCTTTTCGGATTACAGCTTCCGGGTGTTCCACTTGATAATGACCCGGAGAGGCTGCCTGAGTTGGGGGATGCCATCAAAGAGAATTGGAAGTGGAGTACGTGCTGTTCATTAATTTTGTTCTTGGGTGGCCAGAGGAAATACTGACACGATGATAATATCTTCTTTCATAGCATGGTCGACTACGCTAGATGCGGACGTTAAGCAGGCAGTGCGGTTGTTGGAGAGCAGGGGTGCCATATCTCGGGCACATCTATAGTGTACTTTGGCTCACTGAATGGAGTCGGGTAATTGTTCTTTGTTTATCTTATACAGCTGTAATCCATGATGGACATTCCTCTTGACTTAAGGCGCCAGACATTAGACTCCAATTAGGTGCTATGCCTCGGTGCTCCTGCGGCATACCCCGGTCCGCCAAGGAAGTGCCTACATCGGCACGAAGAACAAGGACAGGTACTTCCGCCACTACCTGCGACTACATGACATTAATCGAAAGACATATCTGTCCGAGTCCGAGCTTGACATCAAAGGACCTGAACAATGCCCTGTTGACGTCAGTCCTTAACGCGAATTATCAACGACCTGATCAGACGGATTTTGAGGCGAGCTCATATTCTCAAGATTGCCTTACCTCCAAATCGACGCAAAATCCGTTCAACGAAGGACTACTTCGGCCATGCTCCTATTCACAGTATCATTACGACATCTGCGTCCATCTTTCTGCTCTCGCTCTAATGGCGACTACAACTAATGTGTCTATCTAATAGAGACTAGCAGAATCCGTGAAAATATCCAGGTATATTGTACGACAACGATCGTAAATAGGCCACAAGGAAACGACTCAGGCGGCACTGCCACCTCTCCTGCTACTCCGGAGAACACGGCCGCTGTTCGACACACTACCCTTCTGCTTCTTCGCCTTCGATCTGGAATCCACATATTCCTCGTCATCCTCTGTGGTAAGGCCGCGCTTGGAGCCACTCCCCCTGCTACTGCCCGTGCTCCCGGTTTGGCTGGAAGTGCTGCCGTGAGCAACTGCAGGCAAATAGTCGACCGCCTTGTCGCCAGATGGCCAACCCTGTTGCTGCAAGCAGTTGGCAAACTGATTAGCCATGTAATGATGGTCATAGAGCCGCAGACCCTTTAGCGCCTCCAAATTCGTTATGACACCCTTCTGGCCGACTTTTGTTATCCATTCGTCCACAGCGTGAAGAGCATCATAGATCCACGTGTTCAAAGGGACATTATTGCGAAGTCGGAAGCCTTCGAAGGGGAGGAATTCTCCTTTGTCCTTGAACAGGTATTTTTTATTCATGCCTCCCACCTGGGAGCCATCAGGCTTGTGGTATACATCATCGAAGATTCGGGAGAGGATTGTCCCGACCTCGCGAGATTTGGTGTGCCGAAGATAACGAATGCTGTGGTATAGGATGAGGTGGACAAAGGACTCGATGTCGTCCTGAATGGTATGCGGCTTGTGCCTATTCATTAAGAGTAAACATGACATGAATTGCCAGGTGCCCTGTAATAGGCATCGATCAGTAGGTGGCCATCGATACAGAAGAATGGGACTGACGGTGCGTTCATGCCGTCTGGGCCGATTCGCCACTATATCCTTCTTATATTTCGCAAGATCCCAATCATTGAGGATTCCTTCGCCATTGTTTTTTATGAGGATGTTGTAGGCGCTGATGTCTCGATGTATAACTTCGCACCGCTCGTAGGCTTGCTGATGCGCTGGAGGAACAGTCAATACGGGGAACTGCAAGTCGGACGAGTAGACCTACCAGTGAACGCGTGAGAGACGACTTGCATCATTTGCTTCGACGACGTGAACTTCTTGAGATGATGACCGATGACGTTCGTGATCATGCGATGATGATATCGTCGTGTAATTCGCCTCTAGTCGTTACCGCATATCCAGGACGCACTTTCAGGCCTTGGCAGTACTGCGCTGGACTCCCTGACCTCAGTGAGGGGCACGTCCTCCTCTGAAACATCTGAGCCACTCGAGGAACCATCTGAACTAGTAGAGGAAGCCTCCGAGGGAGCTGTGCCGCTGGCTCGACGAGGAACGTAAATATCGGTGACAGTAGTTTGGTCGGGAAGGTCATCGCCACAAACAAATCCAGGAATGTGTTCTACGCGTGCTTCTTGAAGTGTTCGGAGGATAGCAGACTCTTTCTCGAGGTCCTCAGCCCTCCAGGAATCCTTCAAGAAACCTAAGAGCCCAGTTTTCTCCTCGAACACGGGATATGCGCGTGTGCATCTACCCGTCAACGACTCCGGATACGCCATGGCACCCCACGCTATAAACTCGCGCTTGGTGTCGCCAACTGGCATAGAGAAAACCACGACATCCCGGTAAAGATCGTGCTTCCACTGCGAGAGCTTCTCGTGGGCCAAATTGACCTCCTCTGGATGCGCGAGGCGCACTGTCGGATCCCAGCCACGCTGAGCGCGTGTAAGATGGCAGAAGCGCCAAAGAAACTCCATGAGCGGTCTGGAGTCCTCCCGATAGTTGAACTTGGCCGATACAATGGCGCCGGCACGATCCCATCGAATAAAGCGTATATAAGGATCGCCCATGAAAACGGTAAAACCAAAGCAGCGATGCTGGCGAGAGAACCATTCAGTGGCGTAGCTGAGGAGCTGCCCCCGACAATCGGTTCGTTTTATCTTCGTGGACTCGAAGTTATGCTTCAATATGTCGGCGCCCTCCTTTGGATCTTCGAAAGGATCGTAGAGAGTATTCGCTTTGAGCTCAAAGTGAAGTTCGATCTCGCTATACTGTGTTTTCTTGTCATCTGTATTTAGATCCGCTCGGTATAGGGTAGGATCTGGCCTGAGCTTTGTCTCAGAGTCACGATCCCTGTGGTTCGAAGTGTTTACAATCTTGAAACCTGGAATGAGGTTACTGGGGACATATTCCTCCTGTTTGTCCGAACGGTGAGACGACTTAGGGATACGAGTTGCCGTCGACTCACAAATGCTTTACACATGTCAGATTCTAACCTGAATTTCTCGCCCATGTCGTCGAAGAAAGTCGTAGGAAGTACAGGACGCGGGTCATTCGGTGGTGGCAAGAAGTCTTCAAGAAATTGTTCCACGGGCATAGGGCCCACGAAAAAGCCAGTCATGCTTTTAGCTAGGTGGTTGCGATATTTTTCGGCGTCCAGCTGCGCGGATTCGTAGCCACTAGTGACAGCTTGTTTGACAGGAGAACTGGAAGTCGAATTTTTGGATAGCTTAGACATGGTGGGCTGTCAGGAATAACACCTTCAGAAGGCCAATCGACCTACTTTATAAGCTTGAGGAACAATGGGATGTTGCGAAGCCGTCAGAATGTTTTCCCGACGATGGCTCAGGTGGCGGAAGAACGGATCTCGGATCGATTGTGGCCAGAACCGCGCAGAAAGAGCAAAGGAGTGTCAGGGTCCACCAGTCCGCCAAGCCGCACTATTTTTGTAAATGTCGTCGAAAAGCAAGTCCACTGGGCTGCGTTACAAGTCTCGTAGCGATTTTTGGCCTCAGACCCTAGAAATGCCCAGTAAGTCGTGTCGTCAATCTTCCCAGTCTTCCTGGTTGGGATGATGAGCGCGACGCGTACTTTCTTGCCACCGTGACTTTGTTCAACAAACAACCTTACGTAATTTCAACGTGAACAACTCGTGCAACAGGCCGTGTTGATGTTATCGATGCTACCTATAGCTACCACTACTCGATTCGTCAAACAATGGGTCTCGGAAGTCACCAGCACCCTGCCACGACCCCAACGCTCGAGACTTTAATCAGATTACCCGCAGCATCGAGACACTGCTACAAGGCCACCTACACACTCGCTGGCCAGCGCTTGGCCGGCACCTGCCAGCACATCGCGGCAGATAGGTCATGTATTCATTCACTTGAAAACACTTCGAGGTACATGATAGCTTCTTTCGACATATAAAGTTAGTCATGATGAGGTTGTCGGGAACGAATGAGTCTCACCTATCTCCGACGCTATCTCCTTACATTCGCTGAGAAGATTAGGACCTACAGGCAGATCAGTGGTCCCCAGCATATGCCAATCGGGTAGAAGGACTTTGAGGTGCCCGGTATTGATCACCGGAAGGGAGCGGTACTCGAGAAGGTCAACTTCTTGCTGAAATATGGCCCAACGTTTTCACACTCTGCCTACCATCAAACCCTATCACAGCCCCGAAATCCTCCGTCTGTCCACTGTTGCTTGGAGAAGTATCAAATACTGGAGGGAGATATCGTTATCCACACCAGTACTCTGGATATCCATCCACATCTGGATTTTGGAGCCCTATTGTGCATCCCAGACGCCTCATCTCGTCTCTATCTACGCTCTTGGATTGCCAGGGCAGGCTCATACCGTTGTCGATCAGCCTTTCTGTCCCGAATACCTATTCCCAGATCTTCCTGCTACTCAAGGAGATTCATATCGAGCTTTCGCTCCGCAACGCGGATCTATTTTATTCGTCGCTATTTCTCTCGACGCCTCCGCAGAATTCACACAGATGGCTTCCCGCCAAGCTTATTCACCTGTATTCCAAGCTCGGCACTTAGCCTTTCTACACATATTGGCTCATCGGCGGGGGAGTCTGCGTTGATGTGCAGTCAGATCCCTCGCCTTGCAAGAGCTCAGGAAAGTGACCGTAAGGCCTACGAACTTCGCGCTGTTCTTTGACTCGTTGACTCTTCCTGCCCTTCGAGAACTGAGCATACATGGCAAAAAATCATTATTCGAGACGTTCTAACCCAAACTACGACAACATACAAAGCAATAGTATGGGGGCGGTCAAGCTTCATTGGGTTCCTTGGGCGGTCGATGTGCCGCCTTACGAAGCTGTCTGTCACCGACAACAATTTCTCTCCCAACGACTTCCTTGAATGCCTAACAGTCGTCTCCGACACTCTTATCGAGCTTGACGTCGAAGGTCCCAAACAATGCCCTGTTGACGTCAGTGTCCCCAATGCAATGAATTATCGACGATCCGATCGCATGGGTTTGGTATGCCGATCTCTGTGGAGAATTCGGATGCAAAGTTGTACGCGCAATGCTGAAGGCAATGAGTTGGCCACGGTCGAGATGCTGGAATCTCGTGTCATGCGACCACTTCCGGGCAACCGACTCGCTTGCCTAAGATGGGCATTGGTGGACAGGATGCTGGATGAGGAGCAGTGGCACAAACTGAAAACGCTTCAGGACCATGGTGTGGAACTCTCGCAAAATGTGGTGGCTGGCGAGACGTACCATATCAGAAAAGGTTGTGACCTCTGCCTTGATTTCTAATAGACTATTTCGATCGTGGGTCCTCTTTGCCACCGATTAGAAATTTTCCCTTCCATAGAGGTGAATTACAAGAGGCGAGGTCGTAAACATATTCTCAAGAATATCACCATCTCTAAATTCACGCCGCGAAATCCGTTCAAGGAAAGACCACTGGCTATGATCCTATTCATAATCACATCTGCTTTTGCTCTCGCTCTGAAGGTCAGAAATCTGGAAAATACCGCGGTACATTGTACATTGAGAACATAAGTAGGTCATAAAGAAGCGGCCTAAAGTCCACTTCAATTTTTCATGATATAGCTAGCGGCTAGAGTGCCTGCCCTCCGACCCACCAGCTTTCTGCTTCTTCGCCTTCGATCCGGGACCCTCATATCCCTCATTATCCTCTATGCTAAGGCTGCGCTTAGAGCCACTCCCCCTGCTAATGCCCGTGCTCCCGCTTTGGCTGGAAGTGCTGCCATGAGCAACTGCAGGCAAATAGTCGACGGCTTTGTCGCCAGATGGCCAACCCTGTTGCTGCAGGCAGCTGGCGAACTGCTCAGCCATGTATTGATGGTCATAGAGCCGCAGATTCGCTAGCTCCGAGTCCTCCATTTTGACACCGTCCGAGTCGACTTCTTTTATCCATTCGTCCACGGTGTAAAGAGCATCATAAATCCACGCGTTCAAAGGGGCATTGTTCATGAGTTGGAAGTTCTTGAAGGGCTTGAATTTTTCTTTGTCCCTGAACAGGGATTTTTTGCTTATGCCTCCCACCTGGGAGCCATCATCTTCCTGATATACATCGTCGAAGATTTTGGAGAGGAGGGCCCTGACAGTGTGAGATTTGGTGTGCCGAAGATAACGAATGCTGTGGTATAGGATGAGGTGGACAAAGGACTCGATGTCGTCCTGAATGGTGTGCGGCTTGTGCCTATCCATCAGGAGGAGGCATGACATGAATTGCCAAGTACCCTGCAATAGACATTGATCAGTAGGTTGCCATTGACATAGAAGAATGGGATTGACGGTGCGCGCCTGCCGTCTGGGCGAATTTGCTGCTATATCCTTTTCGTAGTTCGCAAGATCCCAATCACTAAGAATTCCCTGGCCGTTTTCTGTGATGAGGATGTTGTAGGCGCTAATATCTCGATGTATAATTTTGCACAGTTCATAGGCTTGCTGATGCGCTAGAGAAAGAGTCAATACGGGCAACAAGAAGGACGAATGGAACTACCAGTGAACGCTTGAGAGATGGCTTCCATCATCTGCTTCGACGACGTGAAGTTCTTAAGATGAGATCCAATGACGTCTGTAATCATACGATGATGATATCGTCCGGTGATTCGTCTCCTGTCGTTACCGCATATCCAGGACGCATTTTTAGGCCTCGAGAGTACTGCGCTCGGATCCCCGAACTCAGTGACGGGGTCGGCCTGTTGTGAACAAAATAGACCAGTAGAGCAAGCCTCGAGCTGAGCTGTGCCTCTGTCCCGAAGAGGAACGTGAAGATTTGTGACAGTAGTTTGGTGGGGAATGTCATCGCCGCAGACCAATCCAGAGATATGCTGTACGCCTGCCTTCTGAAGCGTCCGAAGGATAGCAGATTCCTTTCCATGCTCCTCAGCCCTCCAAGAATCCTTCATGAAGTATAAGCGCCCAGTATCTGACTCATAGACAGGATACGCGCGTGTGCATCGACCTGTCAGCGACTCAGGATACGCCATGGCACCCCGATAATCTACAGCCTGCAGCTCCGTGGATGCGTCTCCGCTAGTAAAAACTTGTTTGATAGGTCACAGGTGAGCTGGCAGTTGAATTTCTGGACGGGCAAATGGGGTGTTAAGAGGCCGTCGAAATGTTTTCCTGGAGATGACACAGGTGGCAGAAACCGGCTCCCGTTTCGAATGGTGTCTGGTGGCCAGAACTGGGCCAGAATCGCGTGGACGGACTCCGAGCAAAAGTGTGTAAGGGTCCGACCGGCCCTGGGTTCGTCAAGCCATCTTACTTTCGTAGATATTGGTGTTGTGGAAGACCACTGGGGTGTGATATAGGCCTCGTATCGGTCATCGGCCCTCGTCTAAATATGTTAAAATATCAAACGAGTCGGTCGTTACCCAACTAGATCATCGTGAGCGTGGCGACACTGTGACGGCGCAGGCCGGCGCACGCGACCTGCCACATTTTGGACTGACGTAATCATCACACGTGGGCGTTCCACCCTCGAGTCGACAGCCTCGACGGTTTCGCAACGATGTCGCCTAGATGAGCATTGAGCAAGATACTTGAGCCTAGGACGTGCTTGCAGTGTTATCGATTCGACCACTGCTCGATCCGTCCAATCATGGGGCTAGGGAATTCATCAGTACACTGCTGTCACGAACTCGGCACCAAGACCTCGATGAAATTTCACGATAAGTTCGTACCGACGCGTATTACGGCGTAGTATCGAGACACTGTCGGCATTTACACTCGGGTGATCCATTGTCCTCTGGTTCTATGAAGTAGGTGAGCAAGCAAAGGTTACTCGTACCACACCACCATGTCTAACATCACGGTCTCAGGAAAATCAACCAGCCCACTGATTTAACCTTCGGTGTAGTCCGGTTTCGAAACCACGGAGGTGCGTGCTACGAACGCAGGTCGAAACATATAGAAACAGGGCGATGTATTCGTGTTCTTTTCTAGTCTGGCCGTGGTCTGGTTGATCATGTGGCGACAGGTTCTTGACATCCTGTGAGAAGCCTTCAGGTTGGGAGCCTGAGACTTAAGTAAACAAATTCGAAGGCTTTCCGGATTCTTTCCTGTTCCTGCACTCAGAGGAGCCCCGAGAATTATACATCTTCGTTCATTAGCCATGTCTCATGCTGTGCTCCGTCACATTCCACAACCCCCGCCGACTAGAGAAGAACGTAAGTGGCATGTTCAGATGTCGTTACAACGCGTCTGTATCTGGCTCATGTCTCTAGTTGACTATGCCGATCTCGCTATCATTGATCTGGAGAAGTACAAGACGCCTGAAGGTCGTGCACAACTTGTGGTCGAGGTCCATAACGTGATGAAGACCATCGGCTTCTTCTATGTGATCAATCATGGATACACTCAGGAACAGGTGCGCATCTCTCGGTGATGCGTTTTCCTTCATGTGTTCAAAGCATCCTCGTGTCATTTTGCAAGACGACACGAATGTTTGATATTGCGCATATCCCTTTTTCGGAGGTCACTCCAGAAGAGAAAAATAAGTATGTCGGTCAGATGAAGACCACGGGAAGCTATCAAGGATATAAGCCACGAGGATACTGGGTAAAAATTATATAAAACATATCTTCCATGCTGATGCTTGACTGCATATCCAGCACATCGAAGGAGGTGTACGCGACCAAGTTGAGACGTACAACAGTAAACTCGACTTCTGCTTTGTGTCAGATCTCCGACGTTTATAGTGTCCATTCAGTGCATCGAGATGTGACGAGAAAAGAACACCCCGAGGCTTTACGACCTTTCATCCCCGAAATTGCAGCATTCACGAAACACAATCACTTCAACGTTCTCCACCCGCTATTGAGGTGATACTTCAGCAGTGATTCATATCCCACACTAAACTCATGCAACCCTGTTTTTCCAGACTTGTCGCCCGCTCACTCGAATTACCGGAAGACACACTGGTCGACTTGCACAATTTCGATGCTGAAGGCGAATCGTACCGTGCGTCGCCTAATTTCCTATCGATGAATCTACATAATTGACTCTGATACCATTCACCTCTAGTTCGCATGATGAAGTAGTGCGTGTCCTTCTTGGTCACGGAAGTGTTCTCCGACGACTAAAATTTCATCCATAGTTACCCTCGCAGTGAAGAGGAAGAGCAAAAAACGCGCGGCGTATGGTTCAAAGGACATACAGGCTCGACGTCTCCCTTCCAGAATTTCCCCGTACTGCTTCTAACGTCGCTGTATAGATTTTGGCACGATGACCCTACTCTGGAGCCAGCCTGTATCCGCACTTCAGATCAAAGCTCCCGACGGAACCTGGAAATGGGTTAAACATATCGATAATGCTATCGTACGTATGTCCGATAGCCTGTTCTGCTCGAGCTGATATTTGACGTCAATTCCAGGTTGTGAACACTGGCGAGGCTATGGACTTCCTAACCGGTCTGTATTACAAGGGCACGATACATCAAGTCGTCCAGCCGCCATCGGACCAGCGCCACCTTGCGCGCCGTAGCATCGTTTATTTTGGGTTTGCGCATGACGATGTCAAACTGGTTCCCTTGAAAGAGAGCCCTGTTCTGCAGCGAGTGGGAATTCAGAGGCGATGTGATGATGAGGTAGCGCCGACGATGGAGGCTTGGCGAAAGGGGCGTATCTCTGCCTATGGTCAGACGGCTCTGAAAGAAGGACAAGAGAAAGGCGTGCAAGAAGAGGTTATCAATGGAGTTCTCGTGAAACATTATACATAATAGGCTACAAGCCTTTGAATTTGCCGATACCACTTTCAGCCTGTGCTTCGCGATTGATAGCTTATGAATACGGCATTTTGATGATCCCGCTAGGCGCAAAGAAGATATCGTTCTAGTAGATTTGGGCGCGAAATTGCGAGTCTACACGATCACAGAATTTCTGTGACCTTCATCCTTCGACGAAGATTTTTCGCCCGTGCTGGAATCAGAGTCCAGAGATGGCTGTTCCTCGTTCACCAGATCATCGGCGAGTACGGCGCTGTCCAGGTATGTCTCCCGGGCAGGGAAGAGCGTCGAAAGACTCCAATAAATAGTCAACGCAGAGAAAAACTGTAGAATATGTTAATCATCAAGATCAAGGAGAACGGAGGATATGGCGTACGCCATAGATCCACGCTACGTCAAATAGATGCAACGCGTTTCCAACTTTTATATTGGTGTTGATGGTTCCAATCAAGCCAGGCAGGGTGGGGGTCACAGAACATAGGAGGGTGACGGCTGCTCTCCAGTTCTACACATGTGTTGAGTGTCAGTCGTGTAATCAGCAATGACAAATGCGACATACAGTGCCCTTCCAGTAGCGGTACCTTCCTCGGGGATGATACATTGCAGGCACGTCAACTTTTCCTCGATGGACTAACCAGTACTATGGGCAGTGGCTCAACGGAATGCCTGTAGAAGAATGATTGGGTACTAACATCGGCTACCATACTATAGGTAGCGCTAAATACGCTTCAATTCAACAGAGGAGTAAGGCTGATACTCACATTCCAGCGAAAGGGCCCAGAAATACTGTGTATCCGGACATAAAGGTGAGGAAACCCGGCGCCGTTGCAAGGATTTCCCAAGGGCAAAGGGCCCAGCCTCCAATAAGAGCGCAGATGACTTGTCCACGTCTGATATTGATATACTTAGGGAAGATCACCATTAGGTCATTCGCTGCACTGAGGCTGTTTGCGGAGATGTTGACTCCAATGGTCGAGATGAGGAAACTGAAGGCCGCGAAAAATGCAGCGGCTCTGTTGTCCCAGTGGTCTATCAGTTTGAGGGGGTCCCAGAGAATTTCGCCATATATGACTTCTGCTGCAGAAGTTACGGCTATGCCTAACGAGATATAAGTATTTCTTATTGGTGGAGTGAACGAAAATGAACTAGCAAACCTATGAATCCGACGAGTGTGAATGCCACTGGGATGATGAGAAGTTGTACAAATTGCCTGGTAGTGATGTTAGCCAATGGTGACTGATGTGGCAGACAACTTAACGTACACGCGCTCGTTCTTGGCGTATCTCTGAGGAAGAAACCTGAGTGTCTCCTGATCATTGAAGTCGCGAAACGGAATTCATACCGTAAAGTCAGGGATATTGATCGAAACTGTGGCGTACAGACCAAGGCTGCTGTTTAGCGAGCTTAGCCACGCCCAAGCCAAGGCACTTCCGCTCAGTGATCCCTTCTGTGGAGTCAGGCTGATACGGGCGGGAACTCGGACCATCGCCCAGATGAGAATTGAAAGGTACGCGATGGGGACGATTATGGCTCGTGCCGTAAAGAAGTGCCTGATCCTTTGGGGAGACACGAGCAAGAGCGGAAACTGAAGCAGCCAGTAGAGAAAGTACGACATCATCTCTGTAAAGCGATGATTGAGACGAGGGAGGAGGATTCATAGTATTGATATTACGAACGAACTGTCGTGATCGGGGATGAAGACGAAAGGTGGTCCGGCACACGCGCAACGGACGGCCATATGGCCTTTAGCATTTGATAGACACACTCAGAGCCGATGTATGTCTGCATGGGCAAATTAGCTCATGGTATTTGGACATGTAAATGGATCGTGTAACCTGAATCCCGAACCAGAACATGGCGAGCACCGCTCTGCTCACCACGCTGAAATAGCTGAACCAGAAGCCGAAAGAGGAGCGATTTAGCACGGGAAAGGATATGTGCAGGCGCGCCCCGACGGTTCCGTTGAGTACCACAACAATCTTTACAATGTGAACGAATAAGACTTGACTCCGGTTCATATCTTGACGATTCACATACAGAGATCATGATGTGGCCCACAGCGATAGCTACCAAAGCCTGTCTCCTTCAAGGAAGAACGAGTGTGAGTATCCAACGCGTATTTAATCGATACAGAGCCTACCAAGTAAGACCGATTGCCAGCATTGAGCTTGCAAATGACCACATCGCGACATGAGTCGCATCTGAAACCCAATACGCGATATAGTTCCAGGTTGTCCACGTCCTCCCAGACGGCGGGACTGGATCCATGTCCTTGTTGCTCCAGGCCGCTGATGGGCCAAATGTGGCCATCTCCGGTTCAAGAGACCATGTTGAGAGACGTAGGAAATTTGGACGTCTCATGGCAGCACGGTACGAGGAAGAGGGGTAGCACTCTACTGATTAGGAGCTATGTTTAAAACATGGTGAATCACGCCAGGCTCCATGGAGGAAGGACACGAGGGGCGAGTGCTTCGCCGTTATCGTTCTATTTCCGTGACGTGTATGTGACAATCTGTCCATTCCGGCCGAATCGTAGCGGATAAGAGCTTGCTCAAGCGAGTTGCGTGTGGACAACAGCATCCCATATGAAATTACGTCGGCATACAACGATAAGGCTTGAGACTCCTGATTCAACAAAAGAACAGGTATGTTACATGGTTCAGTGCGGTTTCGTGTCAAACATCAAGAAGCGACCTGGTGAATGCCCCGGGTCCAAAAGAACCAAATTTTCAGAACCTGCACATCGCTCACAAAAAGGGTCATGAAATTTGAAAAACGATATATATGGCCGTCCCAGCGTATTTCGACACCAGCTGTGAAGGGCGGTCAAATTCTGCACACGGCACAAATAATCTTAAGTCAAACAGAGCTTTTAGACAGCCACCTCCGCGACCTTCTCTGTAACCTGCTCAACCTCGTCCGCCCCAGATTTCTTCTCATCCTGTTCCCCAGCCTTCTTTTCAGCCGCAGCTGCGGCATCCCTCTTGGCCGCTGCGGCGTTAGCGAAGCTCAGCGTAGGCCGTACACTGGGCGCCAAGGCAGGCTTGGGCTGGCCAGCAGCAGCGGCATTGCCGAGTTTTGGTGAAGCCGGCGTGTTAGAGCCGGTTGTGGCTGAGGCGGGGGGCGTGCGCGTGCCGAACGGACTACGTTCGGAGCCTTGGCGCGAGCTTGTGCGCGACATGGTCAGTCGCTCCTTTACCACCTCCCGCTCCTTGTCCAGGCGCTCTGTGACCTCTTTTTCTCTGCTAGTGACGTCTACTGGTCTGTAATATGACTGTGAGTCGCATGGTCTCGTACGGAAGTTGAGTGTAGTCAACTTACTTTGCGGCACCGAAAGGGCTCGCTCGTGAGGCGGCGGGGGCGGCTGCAGACGCGGAGCTCATTTTTGGGGAGGATAATGGGGTCTGGGTAGTAGAAGCAGTGCCTGAACGTGGCAAAAGTTCAAGCTTCCTCCGATTCAGCTGGGGTGTCGGAGGCGTCGAGCTGCTCGCTGAGTCGATTAAGCAAGCAAGTGATAAGCAAAGGATGAGGGACATCGAGCATTAAGCGATAAACTCACGAGAAACGCTGGATTTAGGCTTTGAGCTCCTCCAGTCACTCTCTTCCGCAAGCGACTCCTTAGGGGGGCCCATATCACCCTTACCCCTAAGGCTACCAAATTTCTCTTCTGTGCCGCTAGGTGCTGGCACGAATTTGCTCCCTTTGGTCCAGACTTCGGCTTGATCGGCTGCGCTGGTCTGACCTTCGGGGGTGGAGAAACCGGATTTGCGCCGAGGGGGCTCGTCGGGGATGGAGGGGCGGGCCGCACGGCTGGATCGCCAATCGCTCGCGCCTTCGGCAACGCTGGGCAAAGCTCGTTCTCCTCCAGATGGAGGCCCGTCGAAGCGACGGCGGGATGAATCGCGCGATTGCCCGATGTCGGGAAGAGGTCCGTCACGTCTCCAGGGGTTTTCGAATTTTGCCTCGTCTTCGAAGCCGCCACCGGCGCCGAATGCGCCGCGCTCCTTAGCTAGAGGAAAAGTTAGATGTCTGTAGGATAAAAGGCGAATAGAATAATTACGAGGCTCTGCGACGCTGACTCGGATAGTTCTGCCAGAGAAGTTCTGAGGAACTGATAAGTCTCGCGATCAAGCTACAAAAACGGATACTCACCGAGCCGCTTTTTGCCAGTCCATCTTTTAATCCATCCAGTTCCTCGAACTCTATGTAACCGAAGCCCTTGGGTTTGTCTTCTCGATCCCTGATAATTTTCACTGATTTCGTCTGTTTCAACAGTGAGCAAAAGGTGGGCTGCGTTCAGGGTACTGATAGATGAACCTTTGAGGGACTAAAGAACTCCTCTAATTCCGATTCGGTGAGATCAAAAGCGAGATTGCCGATGAATGCTGTATAGGGAGGTTGTGTGGGCATTGGAACATCATCCCTGGGAGGTCCACTCCTATCGGCTTCACGGATCATCAGTAGCGAGCATTGCGAGCAGATGGAGGTGACTCACGTCGGCTGGACAGAAAATCGTCTCCTCTGCGCCCGTAGCGATCTCCGGGGCGTCCTTGATCATCTTCGCTGCGCACAGCGGCTATTCCATGACTTAATAGGAGAAGCAAGGAGTAGTTTATTGTCACGTACGAGCGTTGGGAAGCGAATCCATCTCATCAGCCCAGGATCCTGACGCTGTGGGCAATATGAGAATCAGGTTTGCTCGGGGAAGCTGCCATGGTAAGCTTACCGGCATCGCCGAGGAACTCATTGAGAGATATTTTCTTTGCTTTCTTGGGAGCTGCGTGAAGTTGCGAGTCAGTGGGATAGAGAATCGTAGAAATCTGGACGCCATACGCATTGTTCAATTTGATTGCTAGAATCCAGCAGTTGCTAAATTTCCGAGTGCAATTTGTCACGCGAGGGAAAGGTCGGGAATTTCCGAGAGATTATTCCCATACGCAAGGAATGCTTGACTCCCTCCTGCTTGCCAACGCCTTCTTGGCTCAGTTGGCTAGAGCGCAGGTCTCATAGTAATATGACGCATCCTTGGATGTGCAATCCTGAGGTCGCAAGTTCGAGCCTTGCAGAGGGCAATGCAGCACCAATCATTCTCATTTTTTCTTCCACCATGGATACTCGTACAGTATGATTGACATATGTATCTGGATCCTGATATGCAGGCCGCAGTTATCTATATTACAAAAGAACTGGCGTTTCTCCCACGCTCTCATTGGCCCGTTAACCGCCCGACCACAAACGTCGCCAATCGGAACGGCCCACACAGCCACGATCACCTGCCACCTCATCCGTCCCCGCCTGCATCTTCCACCAACCATCCACCTCCCGTACCTCTGGGCTTTCCCAAGGGTACCTCACTTCCCTCCCCCCCCAACCCCCTTTCCCAACCCCTCTGACTGCGTGAAGTGTTGCACCGAACCACTCAACCATAGGGGTGACCACAGGAACGTGTTGCACCGACCTGTGGTCCTCTCTGCCACACTCCAACGACTTTTACTCTTGGAAGGCGTGCCGTTCTGGGTGGAACTCAGAGCCTGCGACCCCATCATCGCAGGTGCCGCCCTCCATTCAGAAGAGTGGAATGCGCCAACCCGCCTCATATACGGTACGTCACCAATCAACACCACACAGCCACCTCCCCTAATACAATTGCTCTCCTCCCCTCCACACCTCAGCGTCCCGGCCGCCGACGGCCCCCACCCGTACCTCTGGGCTTTCCCAAGGGTACTTCACTTTCTCCCTTCACAAGTCCGACGTCACTAGCATGCCGCCGCGTCCACCACCATTTCCCACCTAACCCACACCTACTCCTTTCGACTGCCGCAGCACATTGGGTGGGCAAGCCTACTGGGGTGGGTCATGGCGCCGGATCCAACCCTTTGCATTCCGTGGCCCTAACCTCCACGACTCAGTCAGCAATGCCCACTGAGGGATTCATCGCACTTCGGAGCATCGGTCAGCATCTTACAATTTTTTTTCTAAAAAAAATTTACTGACCGTCCGCTCAAACAGAATGTTCTCCAGAGCAATCTCTCCATTCTTCCACTGTGTCCACCACCACAGCGTGCCACGCCACACCCCCCGCCTCCCACTATTGCAGCGACGTGAATGCCCGAGCCACCTGCTCTACCGCCCAGCCGACGCTCAATAGCGCAGAGGGCACGCCGGGAGAGAGAGCGACAGCAGAGACCAGCCGCACCTGCACCCCCTATAGCACAACTTCACCCACGTACCGTCGGTCAGCGTGCACGTCGCGAAAGGGAACGACAACAGAGGGCTCATGCAGCAGCTGCTGATATTCGTACGTCCATGACCATCCTCATTTGCCCATCGCATTAACAACTTCAATTCCTTCAGGCATACCACGGCAACTTTTACCCTTGGGTCCACCTCCTCCGATGGCGCGTCAGCCCCCGCATGGTGAGTCTTTTCAGTCAACATGCCTGACCGCCTCACTAACGTCATCCACCTTCACCAAAGATGAGCCACAGCGACCACCATGGGAGCAGGGACGCGACGGTGAACTTTTCTGTGCAGCGCGCAGACCATATCACGAACCGGCACGTCGACATGACCTCGGACCCATGAATGTGCAGTGCCCGCATTGTGCTGCGCTTCACTGGATGGATGAGAGACTCGCCAGCTCCAGTCGCAGGTCCCCAGAATTCAGTTGCTGCAAGCATGGCCAAGTTCGCCTTCCCCTTCTTCAGCTTCCGCCTGATGCGCTATATCACCTCTTTGAGAGCGCAGATCCAAGGGCGAAGGCATTTCGCAATGACATCTGGAAATACAACCGTGCGTTCGCCTTCACGTCCCTCGGAGTTCGAGAAGACCACTCGATCAACCGTGGTACAGCCGCACCAGTCTTCCGCATACTTGGTGACCTCTGCCATCGTGCCGGCTCCCTCTCACCCACTCCTGGCAGGCCCGCGACATACTCCCAGCTGTACATATACGAGCCCCATGCAGCACTCGAGCATAGGATGCAACGCAATCAAGGGCTGCACCACGCCACGATGGAGGCCCTTCAGAACATGCTCCTTCAGCACCACCAGTATGCTCCCGTCTATCGCTATGCGTACGAAATCCTGCAGCACTATAATCCTGACGATGATGTTTCTGTCCGCCTCCGTGTCACCGCCAACATGGACCGCCGCCGGTATAACTTACCCACTGCCGACGAAGTTGCCGTCATCCTCCCCGATAACATGACAGCTTCTGAGCCCCGCGACATTCGCCTTCATCGTCGCGATGGACCCTTGCGCACCATCAGTAATCTACACCCCGCATATATTCCTCTCCACTATGTGTTACTCTTTCCGCGTGGGGAAAACGGCTGGCATCCCGACATACCACTTCACCAGCCTCACGTGCAGGCACCCAAGCGTCTCACACTCTCCCGTTTTGTTGCATACCGCATGCAGGTCCGGCCGCTGGAGTATTCCACACTGCTAAGAGGCCGTCGTCTTCTACAGCGGTTTTTAGTAGACATGTATGCATCAATAGATTCGCAGCGCCTGTCCTACCTTAGAAACAATCAGCCAAGACTTCGTGCCGCTCTCTATGGTGGACTTGAGGATGCTGTTGCCGAGGGTGAGGGCGACTTCGAGCTCAATGACCTTGGTCAACGTACTGTCCTGCCTTCTTCCTATATTGGGGGCCCACGTCATATGCATCAACGGTTCCAGGATTCAATGGCTATCGCTCGCTACTTCCGAAGCGTCGACATCTTTCTCACCATGACATGCAACCCTCAATGGGAAGAGATCACGCGGCAACTGTTGCCTGGCCAAACATCGTATGATCGACCAGACTTGGTAGCGCGTGTCTTTCAGCTGAAGAAGAAAGCCCTCATGGATTACATTCACAAGGATGGAATCTTCGGCCATGCTGTCGCATATGTTTACGTCATCGAATTTCAGAAACGAGGGCTGCCCCACATGCATCTCCTCATTTTTCTCAAGGAGCCCTTCAAGCTCATCACCCCCGACGCCATTGACTCCTGCATCTGGGCACAATGGCCCGACGCCAATGCGCAGCCACTGCTTTTCGAGACCGTGAAAAGGTGCATGGTTCACGGTCCATGTGGTGCTGCGTTTCCAAACGCACCATGCATGGTAGATGGCAAATGCTCCAAAGGCTATCCCAAACACTTCCACGACTTCACCTCCATCGACGCCCATGGTTACCCTGTCTACAGACGTCCAGATAATGGTGCACAGTACCTCATTGCGAATACCTGGCTTGACAATCGCTGGATTGTGCCCTACTCCCCGTTCCTGTCCGCAATGCTTAATTGCCATATCAATGTGGAAGCCGCTGCGTCTGTGGGATCCTTCAAGTACCTCTTCAAGTATATCCAAAAAGGAGGAGATCGAGCTTCGCTGGAGGTCGGTCGGAGGGACGAAATTCAGTCATTCATAAACGGGCGTTACATATCCGCATCCGAGAGCATGCACCGCATCTTCCACTTTGACACCCACGACCAACTCCCCAACGTCGTTCGTCTCCAACTACACCTCCCAGGCCAACACATGGTTGTTTACGACCCCGCTCAAGATCCTGCACTCCTTTTGGAACGTGCTGCAGGCGAACGCACTCCATTGACAGCATTCTTCGCAGCGAACGCCCATCAAGGAGAACTTGGGATACTTGCACGACAGTACACATACCAGGAGTTTCCACAGCACTTTGTTTGGAAGAACGAAACCAAATCATGGTCTATACGTCAGTCTGGCACTGCAATTGGTCGCATGTACTTTGTGTCGCCAACTGCTGGCGAGCGCTTCTACCTCCGCACACTGCTCACTGTCGTCAAGGGTGCGCAGTCGTTTGACCATCTCCGCACATATGATGGGGTCCTTCATCCTACTTTTCACGGTGCATGCTCTGCCCGAGGACTCTTACAGGATGATGGTGAATGGCGCCTATGTCTGCAAGAAGCTGCTCACATGCAAACGGGATCACGTCTCCGTCACCTGTTTGCCACCATCCTCCTCTTCTGCCAGCCGTCGGAACCACATGTTCTGTGGAACGAGTTTCGCCCCCAGATTTGTGACGACTTGCGCCGGCGATTGAACGCCATTGGAATGCAGGAGCCCTCCGACCATGATATCTATGACTATGGTCTCTTCCTTCTGGAAGACGTACTCAACCAATCAGGCCATTCTCTCGCAGACTGGCCTTCCATGCCCCGCCCTGACGCCAACTGGAATGCACACACCCTCAATCCTCTGATTGCGGAACAGTTAGCGTATGATCGTGATACGGAGCACTGCACTCTTCAGAATCAGTTGCCTCAGTTGAATGGTGACCAACGTTTGGCATACGACGCCATCATGCACTCCATCTCCAATAACCTTGGCAACATATTCTTCGTCAATGGGCCAGGAGGAACAGGTAAAACTTTCCTGTACAATACCATCTGCAACAAGGTCCGTAGCGATGGAGATGTCATCCTCTGCGTCGCCTCATCAGGGATCGCAGCACTCCTCATTCCTGGAGGCCGAACTGCTCATTCAATGTTCAAGATTCCTGTCAACGGCCTCGCCTCAGATTCCTTTTGTACAATTCCGAAGGAGGGCAAGCGTGCCGACCTCCTTCGAAGTACAAAGGTCATCATCTGGGACGAGGTAAGTGCTCAGCATCGCCATGGCCCTGAAGCCCTTGACCGCACCTGCCGAGATATACGCAACGAAAACCGACCTTTCGGAGGTATAACCGTGATTTTCGGAGGCGACTTCCAGCAAACTCTTCCTGTTGTCCCAAAAGGATCTCGAGAGGAGATTGTCGACTCCACACTTCTGCATTCTACCCTCTGGCCGCACATCCAGGTCCTTTCCCTTCGGCAGAACATGCGCCTTGATCAAGCTGATGCTGACAGTCAACATTTCTCCCAATGGCTACTCGACGTCGGCCATGGTCGTCTGAACAACACAGAGAACGTGATTGAAGTCCCAGAGCACATGCGCACGGACAGTCCATCATCCTTGATCGACTTCATCTATCCAGCCATTGACAGCGTGAATCCTCCTCCACCCGAATACTTCCTTGATCGCATGATCCTCGCCCCTCGAAACTCCGATGTCAGCGACATCAACGACATAGTACTTGATCGCATGGCAGGTCAACGACAGACGTTTTACAGTGCCGACGATGTCGTCGAAGAGCCTGGTGCGGATGGACCTGACCACCTTCCCATGGCAGTCGAGTTCTTGCGGTCCATCAACTCTTCCAGCCTTCCACCCGGAGAGTTGAGCCTCAAGATTGGGTGCCCCCTCATCCTTCTGCGCAACCTTTCACCGTCGCACGGCCTTTGCAATGGGACTCGGATGGTCCTCATCCGCATGTCAGATCGTGTGCTGGAAGTGCGTCTGATTGGTGGGGACCATGATGGCAACATTGTGATGATTCCTCGCATCTCCCTCATTCCAACGACAACAACTGACGTTGCATTCCAACTACGTCGGCGACAGTTCCCTGTCAGACTCGCATTTGCATTAACAATCAACAAATCCCAAGGCCAGTCTGTCAAGTATGTTGGTGTTGACCTTCGTGTTCCTGTCTTTGCCCATGGCCAGCTCTATGTCGCTCTCTCACGTGCGACATCCAGCCATCGCATAAAACTCCTCCTCTCCGACAGCAACATCGGCTGTACGTCAACGACAAACATTGTCTATGATGATGTGTTGTTTGACTAGGTATGTACCACACTTGATATCCCATTATCAATGTCTCTAATGTTTCCCTCAGCAGCCTCCACACCGTCCACTACTATACCATTTTTGATAGCATTAGTATTGACACTCGACCCTCAACCTAATATGTGTGCAGACATTTCCATCTGTATGGTGTTGTTTTACGTTGCCAGCCCATCCTAATTAATGATGACGGTAATGTATAAATGACGATGACGGAACATCCAAAATCTTTCTAGAATCTGACTCATAATCATTCTCTGCAGCAATCTCTTTTGTCTTTTCAACCATGAGTGGCTCCGTCACGATTTCTGGCATCGCCGTTTTGGAGAACAGCCGTGCTCTTGATCCTCAGACTAAGCCGAAATCCCTCACATTTGACACACATCTATTTCTGAACGACAGTTGTCAGCCTTTGGCATCTTTACGCTACTACAATGGAAAGGGCTTGAATTTCAGTTCGGAAGGCATATACTTCGCTTTTCTGACTGCAAATGTATGTTCTTTCCTGCTGACCTTTGTCCATATCTACTATGTTTTTACTTGTGACAGATTTCGAAGGTTCCCTCCGGCATTTCAGAATTGGCGATCGCTTCAAGTGACACAACAACGGCCGATTACATGTTGGTTGGGGATATCGTGAACGTACGCCATCATCATGATCACTGCCGCTTCTCGGAACTCAACGTATCTCTACAGCTTATTCTGGCTGAGTCCAATGTCGATGTCGCAAATTCTCCTTACATCACCGTTTCTGGAGCTGTAGACCTCAGTAACGACTCCGAGCGCACTTTTGAACTTTGCCCTGAACCGTGGACATCGTACGCCAAGGACGCCAATGCCAATGCAAAGACAACTTTCCCCACTGTTTGTCAAATCCCGCAATGGAAAGGGAAGGCACAGATTCCCAAACCAGGCGCATATGTCACTGTTGGCGGCTTTGTAACCGGAATGCACCAAGATGAAGGAACACGAGATCTTCATCATTTTACTATTGACGTCGATAAAGTCACATTCTTAGGACGTGCACCTATTGCTCCAAAAGCGGCTGATAACACAGGGAGGCAACAAGGCATGTCCATTCCACTTCGACTAAGACACACAATCACCGTGTAACTTCTACTTCTAGGTTCTCCGTCTAAACCAGGCCTCAAGTTCAGTTACGGCAGTCCTACGCCGACAACGCCAAGCTCCAGTATTCCAACAAAACGACCAGAGCCAGAAGCATCTACAACCTCCACTCCCGCTCCCCCTAGCCCTAGCCCCATCCCGTCTAAAAGATCGAGAGCGGATGCAAAAGCCTCGACTTCCCAGAAGCCTTCGTAGCGTTCTATAATGTTCTATGCCTGTCATAAGTAATCACTGTATACTTAATCAATGTAATATTTCTATTCAGTCAAGAGCGACTCCATCTTTCTTCCGTCTCTGTTTCTTATATAAATGTCTACTCAACACCTTTTCTTCTGGACCCCACATGTCTAACACACCCTTCCAATCTACTGTTGCACTAACCGAGCTGCAAGCAAGAGGATGTTCCCACTTCCATTGCTTCGCTTGGTTCAACGCCCCCTTACACTACGAACATGACTCCTTTCATGTCGCTTATCATCGTCTCACGTCTGCATTCCATGCCAACCAACCCACGGCGTCACGCATTATCCACAGCAGACCAAGTCCGACAGACACCTGCAAGCATCTTCTCCTTTGATCTCTCCCATCTACTGATAGTCACTGCCATCAGCAACAAATCATGGTTCCCCTTAGATGTATATACATAGATGTTGTGAATGGAAGCACTGCAATACATATGTTGACGTTATGTCCAAGCCTCAATCCCGTGCGAAGCACGGGTATCCGCTAGTCTATTATACAAAGAAACCTGGAAATCTCCCACGGGGACAACCCTCCAATCTCATTGGTTCCTGTACCTAGACAAACCTGCAATCTCATTGGCCCCAGCCCCCTCGCAAACTCTCCCATTTTCAAATTCACCTCCCTTTGCAATTTTCCAACCGTCAATTTTGAACTTGCATCCCGCCGCAGCATCGGGCCCGCCAATCCGGGGAACTCCGTCCCCGTGTTCAGCAAACACGGCCAAACAAACAACGATGCGTCGTCGACCGTGACGTGTCGTCTCCCAACCTCATCGTCGTCTTTCCTGACGCCGGGATCACTGCGGGGTGCCACCAAGGCATAGGCTATTCCGTATAAGTTGCGGCCTAGCTCCCATGATGCACGTATGCCACCCCAAACGCAGTGTAGAGCATACACATATTTTTCCCTTTTCAATTCCATCCTCCCCCCCCTCTTGAGTCTGTGGCTCTGCCGCGTCAGCAGGGGATGACCGGGCCTGTGGCACATTGTATGCCGCGCCGGTGGCCCCTCCACACCACTCCCAACAGTAGCCCTGGGCAATCCCTATGCTACTTTCCTGTCCCTGCCTCCCCTCCCCCACCCTTTGAGTGTGCGAAGTGTTGCACCGAGCCACTCAACCTAAAGGGCGACTTCAGGAAAGTGTTGCACCGACCTGTCGTCTATTCACTCCACCCCCATCCTACCTTTCTCTTCATTCACTCACCCGACACGCCGCCCACAACCAGACCCTCGATCGCACGTTTTCTGCCCAAACATGATCGAAATTTTTTTGGAAAAAAAAACTTCGGGTTCCTTTCCACGTTTTTCTGTGCCGCCGCGCCTATATCTGCTCCCTCACCGCCACCCCCTATGGACACCGTCATTTGCCAGACGTCTCTTCCACAAAACCGTGCGTTCCCATCTCATGTTATCCGACCCATCCTCTTACGCCCCTTTTTCTTGAAGGATGCCTGATCATCCTCAAGATCTACAACGGCATGCCCGTGCACGGACCAGGGATGCCATCATCTCTCGCATCCGCAGCCCCAGTCGACGTCGACATCCCACGCCTGTCCAGGACAGAGAGCCGGCGCCTTCCTTACCTGCGAATGCAAGATCTACAGCTCAGCGCGCACGCCGACAACGGGAGAGGGTTGAGCGATCCCTAGAGCCCCCAGCAGTGGTGAATAATCACTATATTCCTGGTATGTGGCTATCATACGTGTTTCGCATTTAGTGTTTGAAAGTCCGGTCAGGTCCGGTTTTTTGCACCCTCAAGGCTTGAACCGGGGACCGCCCCGGTTAAAAAATTCCCGGATTTTCTTGAACTGGGGACCGGCCAGTCTGAACCGGTTTTCTGACCGGTTTTCACTGTCATCCAACGTCATTTTCACCCATCCATCTATTCCCGCCCCCCAGGGCGCGGGGAGTGATGTCAAACGGCTAGATACATGCATGAACAGTGTACTGGAGCTTAGAAGTCATTGATTGATTCAAAATTGAAGGTGCTATGGCCGAAACACTGACTTTGATGCTCATTTGGGAGGTCGTACACGTCATCCAAATTGGGACGCGACCCAGTCACGTGACCACTTGACCTGTGCGAAAATGTCAGATCTGGTAGATCTTTTCATTGTGGGCATGTTTGTGTTTTTGGGAAGCCGAGGACATCAAAAGCTGGCCCGGAAAAGCCGAAATACGTTCCCAGACACGAGTCTTTTGGGCTGAGTAGGTCACGTGTCTGGTCACGGATGTAACCGGTGTCAACTGGTTCAACCCAGTCCGGTTACAATATTTTTGGACAGGTAGACCATGGACCGAAAGTCCGGTCTACATTGGTCCGGTTAAGTCCAGTCCCGGTTACAACAGGCGGTCCATTAACCGGACCTTCAAACACTATTCGCATTGGCATTCATTTCATTGCAGACGTACGCCGTCCAAGTGTCCCACCCAATTTACCCCAGAACAATGTTCAGAGTACGTCATCAGCCATAGCTTAGGATTCTTTGCTGACTTCTACATCAGCTGCTCGCAGCATTGCTCAGACCGCACGAAGACAAAGAGAACGTTTGCAGCGGGAAGGACCACTTGGCGCGCACCAAGACAGGCAGCACGTCGTTGATCCCCCAATTCCCGTCCCACGTATGTCTCATTCCATGCTGCTATTGCCCCACACTCACGTCCTTCTTTCAGAGGAGCGCCGTCGTCCGCCTTGGGAGCAGGGTAATGACGGAGATATATTTTGTGCAGCCAGGAGACCGTATCGTGAACCCCACGGTCGCCATGACCTTGGGCGCATGAACGTCCCATGCCCTCATTGTGGGGCGCTGCATTGGTTAGATGAGAAGACTGTTGACTCCACCAATACATTTCCTAATTTTGGATGCTGTAAAAACGGAGAAGTTCGCCTCCCTCCACTGCAGGAGCCTCCCCCACCCCTTCGAGACCTACTTGAAAGCCCTACTCCAGCAGCTAAGGCGTTCTGCACTGACATTTGGAAGTACAACCGTGCATTCGCCTTTACGTCATTGGGTGTTCAGGAGGATCATTCCGTCAATCGGGGTAATATGCCTCCTGTCTTCCGAATTCTTGGTGACCTTTGTCATCGCTCTGGATCCCTCACCCCTGCCCCTGGGCGACCCCCGATATATGCCCAACTGTACATCTACGAGCCCCGTGCAGCCCTTGAACATCGTATGCAACAAAATGAAGGTCTTAACCGCCAGATCATGGACACCCTGCAGAACATGCTGCTCCACAGTCACCAGTACGCTGCTGTCTATCGCCACGCCCACCAAATCTTAGAGCACTACGATGTCAATGACGATGTTTCCGTGTGTTTGCGAGTAGCGCCTGGCCTGGATCACCGACGATACAACTTGCCCACTGCAGATGAAGTTGCTGTCATTCTTCCTGATGGCGACGCCGCTTCGCAGCCACGAGACATCCAGATCCATCGTCGGGATGGCGCCCTTCGAACCATCAGTAACCTGCACCCCGCATATGTACCCCTGTACTATGTCCTGCTGTTTCCACGAGGGGAACCCGGTTGGCATCCTGGAATGCTTCTTCACCAACCTGGGCGCCAACCCAGGCGCCTCACCCTCCCACGTTTTGTTGCATATAGAATCCAAGTCCGCCCAACAGAGTACTCTACTGTTCTTCGTGGTGGCCGGCTTTTCCAACGATTCTTGGTCGACATGTATGCATGTATTGACTCCCAGCGACTGTCATATATTAAAAACAACCAATCACGGCTGCGCGCTGCTCTTTATGGGGGACTTGAGGATGCTGTGGCAGAGGGTGAGGACGAGCTTGACTTCAACGACCTCGGCCAACGTGTCGTGTTGCCTTCGTCATACATTGGAGGTCCTCGACATATGCAGCAACGCTTTCAGGACTCTATGGCAATTGCACGCTACTACCGCAAATTCGACATTTTCGCCACTATGACCACGAACCCCAAATGGCCTGAGATCACCCGCGAGTTGCTCAACCACCAATCAGCTTATGACCGCCCAGACCTGGTTGGCCGTGTTTTCCAACTAAAGAAGAAAGCCGTCGTCGAGCACATCCATAAGCATGGAATCTTTGGCCATGCTGTCGCCTATGTCTACGTCATCGAGTTTCAGAAACGGGGCCTTCCTCACATGCACCTCCTTATATTCTTGAAGGAGCCGTTCAAGCTTCTTACGCCAGATGCAATAGACTCCTGCATCTCCGCTCAATGGCCAGATCCTGAAACCCAACCACTTCTTTTCGACACTGTCAAGCGATGCATGATCCATGGTCCCTGTGGTGCTGCGTTTCCCAGCGCTCCCTGCATGGTAGATGGGAAGTGCTCCAAAGGGTATCCCAAGTCTTTCCAAGACTCCACAACCGTAGACGGCCATGGCTATCCTCTGTATGCGCGGCTTAACGATGGTCGTTCGTATCTCATTGGCAACACGTGGGTTGACAATCGCTGGATTGTGCCCTACTCCCCCTATCTTTCCGCCGTCTTTGATTGCCACATTAATGTCGAATGTGCAGCATCTGTCGGTTCCTTCAAATATCTGTTCAAATACATCCAAAAAGGGAGTGACCGTGCTTCTCTTGAGGTCAACCGCCATGACGAAGTACAGCGATTCATCAATGGACGCTACGTATCCGCTTCAGAAGCCATCCACCGAATCTTCCTCTTCGACATCCACAACCAAGTTCCTAACGTTGTCCGCCTCCAAGTACACCTACCTGGCCAACACATGGTTACGTTTGACCCAGATGAAGACCCCCACGTCATTCTTGAGCGTGCTGCATCCGAACGCACTCCATTGACTGCTTTCTTTGCTGCCAATGCTGCAGAAGGAGCGCTTGGGGTCCTCGCTCGAACATATACATATCAGGAGTTCCCACAGCATTTTGTTTGGAAGAAGGATGCAAAGTCATGGGCACAACGACAGCAAGGCTTTGCTATAGGCCGCATGTACTTCGTCGGTCCGACCGCAGGCGAGCGCTTCTACCTCCGAACTCTGCTTACTGTTGTAAAGGGACCTTGCTCCTACCAGGATCTCCTGACCTACAACGGTATTGTTCATGACACCTTTCACGCTGCGTGCTTAGCACGCGGTCTACTTGAGGATGACGGGGAATGGCACTTATGTCTTGAAGAAGCCGCTCATTTCCAAACTGGAACACGCCTTCGCCATCTCTTTGCCACCATCCTCCTTTTCTGTGAGCCATCGCAGCCTGACATCCTGTGGGACGAGTTCTGCCATAACATCTGTGATGATTTACGCCCCCAAGTCATCGCCCGTAATTTCCCTGACCCTTCCGACAACGATATTCACGACTACGGCCTCTTCCTCCTCAATAACATTTTGAACGATTCCGGTCACTCACTTGCTGACTGGCCTTCCATGCCTCGCATACAACATGACTGGGATGCACAGACCGTCAACCCGCTTATTTCAGAGCAGCTACTCTACCGCCACGATGTCGAACAGGCTAGCCTCAACAGACGCCTGCCACTGCTGAATGAAGAACAACGCACTGCATACCACCGGGTTGTCGACTCTATCTCAGCAGGCGATGGAACTACATTCTTCCTCAATGGGCCAGGCGGCACAGGCAAAACCTTTGTGTACAAGACTATCTGCAACAAGATCCGTGCTGAAGCTGGCATTATTCTATGTGTCGCTTCATCAGGCATCGCAGCACTTCTCATTCCAGGTGGGTGAACAGCTCATTCAATGTTCAAGATACCTGTCAATGGCCTCGCGTCAGATTCCTTCTGTGCGATTCCAAAGAATAGTCTTCGTGCGGGTCTCCTTAGGGACACAAAGGCCATCATCTGGGATGAAGTCAGTGCACAGCACCGCTTTGGGCCCGAAGCTCTTGACCGCACCTGCCGTGACATTCGGGGCGATGATCGACCATTTGGGGGCATTACTGTCATTTTCGGAGGTGATTTCTTGCAAACACTTCCTGTCGTTCCCAAAGGCTCTCAGGAGGAGATAGTCGATTCCACACTCCAGCATTCATCACTTTGGAATCATATCGAAGTTCTCTCACTGCGGCGAAACATGCGTGTGGATCGTGACGAGCCAGAATCTCAGCAATTTGCACAATGGTTGCTCGATATCGGACATGCACGTCACAATGATGAACACAACACAGTCAACATTCCTGACCATATGCTTGCAAACTCCCCTCCATCCCTAATTGACTTCATCTATCCCGGCGTCGATGGCCAACATCCTCCTCCTCCCGAGTACTTTCAGAATCGCATGATCCTCGCACCACGGAACTCTGACGTTGGAGACATCAATGAAGAAGTCCTTCAAAGGATGGCCGGTGAAGAATCTGTGCTGATGATGTGATTGAGGAGGCCGGTGCTGACGATGACCACCTCCCAATGCCTCTTGAGTTCTTACGCTCCATCAACTCATCCAGCCTGCCGCCTGGCGAACTGAAACTCAAGATGGGATGCCCCTTGATCCTTCTTCGCAACCTGTCCCCATCACAAGGCCTTTGTAACGGTACCCGTATGGTCGTCACTCGCATGTCTGACCGTGTGCTAGAATGCCGCGTCCTTGGTGGTGACCATGACCGTAATGTTGTCATGATCCCACGTATCTCCCTTATTCCCACGTCTACCACTGACTTCGCTTTTCAACTTCGTCGACGACAGTTCCCTGTCAAGCTTGCTTTCGCTTTGAGAATCAACAAATCCCAAGGGCAATCGGTGAAGTTCGTCGGAATTGACCTCCGAGTGCCTGTGTTTGCCCATGGGCAGCTATATGTTGCACTGTCACGAGCCACATCTACCCGTCGTATAAAGATTCTCCTCTCCGACAGTAATCTCGGGACATCAACAACGAAGAACATTGTCTATCCCGAAGTCATCTTACCCTAGGTATGCGCCTGTCACTGCTCATGTTTGTGCCCGTTTCTCTGATCACTTTCTTAGTATCCATCATGACGTAGTACACCCTTTGTTTATGTCGATATAAACATTTGCCACAGAAATTGCCAGAATGTTTGAGACTTGGTCGTCATCATATTACATTACTACTTACACTATGTTCCGAAAATATTATTACCATCATCACTGCCTCACCATGTCAGGCGGCTCCGTCACAATCTCAGCTGTTGCCGTCCTAGAAAACTGTCGGGCTTTGGACCCCCAGGCAAAGCCAAACTCCCTGTCCTTTGATGCCCACCTTTTCTTCAGCGACACCTGTCAAGCTCTGGCATCTCTTCGCTACTTCAATAGCAAAAAGCTCACATTTGATGCCGGCGGCCTGGACTTTTGCTTTGTGACTGCTAATGTATGTCCTCCAAAGTTTCGCCGTGCTTCGTAAACACTATATACTCTGTCCTTCTCACAGGTGGCCCAAGTTCCTCCACGCATTGCTACGGAAGCAATTGCATCTGAGGGTTTGGCACTGAATGACTATTCTTTGGTTGGAGATATAGTTTCCGTACGTTCTAACATCAATGGTGTTTTTCCACCCCTCACTTGATTTCACAAGCTTATCAAGGCCACCAACGAAATCGACGTACATCATTCACCTTACATTACAATCGCAGGCATTGTCGATCGTTCAAGCGACAGTGATCATTCCTTCGACATACGCCCAGAGCCGTGGACATCTCATTTGAAAGATGCGCCTGGCAGCAAAGCGTCGTTCCCCACATTCTGCCAATTTCCTAAATGGAAAGATAAAGCGCGCATTCCACAGCCAGGGGCATATGTCGCAGTAGGAGGTTTCCTGACGGGCTTAAAAACTGACGGATCCAAGACTTTCGTCGTGGAGATTGAGAAGGTGACGTTCATGGGACGAACACCCATCACCCCAAAAGTTGAAAGCCCCCTAGGCAGTCAATCAAGTATGTGTATCTCATTATAGTATACATCTTCTGTACTGATGCTGAACACGTCAGCCACACCTACTAAAGGCAACTTGAAATTTGGCTATGGAAATCCAAGCCCCAGTCCGAGCCCCACAAAGCGTCAGAGGACGACCGAACCAAACGCCGAGGCTTCTTCCTCATCAGCAGCACCGCCAAATTTGCCTTAGTATGCCACACACATATTGTACACAATAATAATGGCGAACACTTCCACCTCTCACATGCCTTAGTAGAATTTACATCACATTCTATGACGTTCTCTGGCACTCATCAGTAATTAGGGTATGCTTATTCAATGTCATCTTTCTCATCAGTCAACAACGGCCCAATCTTGGCCCCGTCCTTAGTTATATAACTCTTCCTTACAGAATGTTTGCTTCTTTAGTCGACATGCCTAGCACACCCTGCCCATCCACTGTCACACTGCCAGAGCTGCAATCAAGAGGACACTCCCACTTCCATCGCTTGCTTGGTTGACTGCCCATGCACATTACAACCATGACGCTTTTCAGGAAACGTACTGTACTAATACGACCAACTCTTCATCTGATTTGAGCGTTACAAAAAAAATTGACCTGATCATCTCTTCATAACCATATCTTGCACGTTACCAGACCAAAAACTCTTCATGCACCCCTCAAAATTTCGTACCACATCAGTCTTGGAGGAAAATCAGGATTTTTGACCTTAAAATCTGATTTGTAACGCTCTTCAACCTAATTTGTTACGCGTTACATACCCAAAATCTCTTCTCTTCATCCCCCTGCGTTACACGTTACATGAAGACTTGGTCGTATTAGTACAGTATCAGCGTCTGACATCTGTGTTCCATGTCAATGCGCCCACGGCATCACGCATCATCAACCGTAGAGTGACTCCCACTGATAGCCCGCATTTACCTGCAAGTCTTCTCTTTCCATTTATTCCACCCACTAATACCCAGTGCCATAAGCAATGAATCATGGTGCCCCATAGATCATCTACCTCAGTCCTGTGTACATTATCTATCATGCAAAATAAATAACCACAATTAACTGTTCCGTGCAACGCACGGGTATCTGCTAGTGAACAAATACAAATCCCTTGTCTACGACGGTCAACAGCTGAGTCTGCATGATGGGCCACGGACCGTGAAGCTAGGCCGTTCCGGAGAACCCGTTCAACCTTACTCACGACTGTATGCTCACGTTGTCCTCACGACCTTCGTTTCCTTCTCGATTTGTGGCTCTCTCGGGTTCTCCTCTCCCGAGACTTGGTCCTTTCTGTGAACGAAGGCTTGCAGGCGTGCTGCGACAACCTGCCGCCGACTTGTACTGGTCTCATCGGGTCTGTCTAGAAAACAATTGCGGTGCGATCTCTAGATTTTCAGACTGGCACTGGCTAAGGTAGCCTGATATCTGGTCACCTGAGGACCGCGCATCACCTTCTCTATATCGAAGACAGAGCATGCGACATGTGTTCTGTTCTGTGACCCCACATCCTATGGTATCGAATCGAATTGTGAATCTGCTGCTATTCCACGAGGCCACCAACCCGCTGCCGAGATGAAGTATATATGTACACCCGTAAGTCCGAGCATGATCAAAATCGTTGAGCATGGTCGGCTCTTCCACACGAAAGATCTCCTTACTCGCGGCAATCGTCTCCTTTACCCATGCGCTCAATGTCAATATTCCTTTGCTCGCCCCTGAGGCAGCCCCAAGGGTGTCACCGTCTCTGATATCTCTATCTATTGAAATGGATCGGTGGACTGATTGGGTAGGAACAACATCAAGGAACGACTTCTTCTTCAACACTTTGGACAATTTGAAGCAAATTACGGGGCAGCCTCCGGACATACGCATTGGTGCGAACAGCGAAGACCACACGAACTTCCAGCAGGATATCGAGGTACTGTGTCACAATGTCCTTCGCATGACTTGTACTTACCTCTTTGAAAAGTTCGCCCAAGCAATTTTCCCTCCCGTCACTGCTGTGGTACCGTATCCCGAGGCCACTAATATCACGGTCGGGGACTCCTTTTACGCCACTGCGCGGTTCCTTCCTTCGGGTGCGTGTTTCTGCTGTTTGGGTCTTGTCCGTGTGCGTTGAACCACTTTCACAGACACACACGTTACCTGGGGGGTCAACCTGGGGTCTAATAATGTCACAGCGGCGGTCGTCCAAGCGCGCTCGATCGTCAAGGCATTTTCATCTCCCGAAATACGGGACACGGGACAAAGGGATCGTTTTGGATTACCTTGAAATAGGGAACGAGCCGGACTTATATCAGACCAATGGCTTAAGGGCTACCAACTACAACACTACGCAATGGGTGCATGAGTTGAGTGCCGATTAAATTTTAGTATGAAGCTCGGTATTCTGACAGCCGATTGATTACAAAAGGTGGCTTGGAGTTCGCTCGAAGTGTCTCTGCTGCTGCCGGTCTGAGCGCCACCTCCCATACGAAGTTTCCTGGGTGCATCATTTGCTGGCTCATCATCCACGAGAGGTTTTTTCCCTCAGCGGCTTTCCAGCAGGTCTGCTCACTGGTCCTGGAAAGCTGATATCCGCGTGAGCCCTACCAGCTTCCACTGTTGATTAAGGAAGGCTAACCGTGTAACTTAGGATATCTCAGCACCGTTATAGTGGCTCGTTTTGCACAGGAAGTGGCGGTCTCCTCTCCGACTGATGACAAAATCTACAATACGCGGGAACCTGACAATATTTGTCCCGGACATCGAGGCTACCTTGGCTCAAGGGTTGACTT